>JAOXJP010014259.1:0-17638 GCA_025762735.1 Platanus orientalis | reverse complement strand
GCCATATGCATTAGACATAAATCAGGCTACTACTAGGACATTGACTTAGCCTATCATTAGAAGTCCATGTTAGGGAGAGCTAGGTCTCTTCCCTTGTTTGAATTTTGTGTAGGGTAGATGATCCAAGTCCTTTTTTTCATTTGTTTTTAAATCATACCTAGTAAAAACCTTCGCATAGGTGATAAAATGAACTAGCTTGCACCTAAATCTAGCCTACCTAAGATCAACCAATCTGATTCTAAGCAATCGAAAGATAGTCCAAAATCAACCAACAAATTGAGCCAATTTAAACTAAAGTCAACTAAACAAAGCCATCATTGAACCATAAAACCTAAGCCTAATCCATCCAAGTCAATAATTAAAGTATTCCACTTAAGTCAACCTAAACTAAAAAAAAAAACACAAAAACAATTGGCCTATTTGATTTATGAAAGTCTAGTTTTTTTTTCTTCCATTTGAGCTAAACTTAAATCAAATCATCTCAAACCAAGCTACCCTAAATAAAACCAATCCAAACAAAGTTAACCCAGACCAAATTAAGTCAACCCCAACTAAAATAGCCCTAATCAAATCAACCCTATAACCAAACCAAACCAAACCAACCCTAAACTAGGCCTATCTAAAATGAATCAAATGAATAGGGTTAATCCAGAAAGATCTAATTCAAACCAAATTGGTCGAATCAACTCAACCCTAAATGATTAACCCCAAAATCAGGGCCAACTATAATCAAGCCAAATTGACCCAACCTTAGACCACTTGTAAAAGATTGTAACACTAAATGACAAACCAACCTAAACTAAGTGAACCTGAACCAAATCCATTCAAACCACAACAAATCAACTCATACTAAATCAATTTGAACCAAATAAAAAAAAACCAAAAATCAATACAAATCAAATTAATTAAACCAATACAAAGCCAAATCGATTTCAATCAAATCAAGATTAACTAAAACCAAAACAATCCAACCTAGGTTAAGCTAACTCAAAATGGGTCAATTGTGATCAAATCATTTCAAATTCTTCAAATCATGTGAGCTAACTTAAGTTAAAGCCAACCTAAGAATAGACTTTCCCAAAAACATATAATCCAGATGTGTACTATACTGGTCATACTACTGAACAATGTTATCAGCTTAAGTATCATATCAAAAATTTGATAAACTAGGGAACAATTATTTTGGCCCTCCTCCCACCCTTTTACCCCAACATCCAATATCCAGTAAAATCCTTCATGATGTCTAAATAGCTCAAGATTGAAGACAAAGCAGGGAGTGACATGAAGTCTAGCAATTGATAGTGGGACATTGACATTTTTTTTACAAGAATGTAAAAAGAACTACAGTTGGCTTGACCCCAGTCCCTCTTGTTACCGGGTATGTAGGCAACTTGGAATTTAAACCCAAGCATAATCTTTTTAATAAAAAGAAAATATGTTGGTACCATTGTATATGATGAAAGCACGTTTGAGAACAAATCTCAATGAATTGTGATTGGAGACTTAATCAATTGCTTATCCAAGGTTGTATAAATACAAGACCTCTTTTAGTACAGTTTCACGCTAACTATCCTAAAAATAAGTAATGAATAAACATGAATAAAAATATAATTCAACTAATTGCACTATTGTCAACATCATGCATCATGATTTCAAAAAACAAGTTTATCAAACATCCACCATTTGTTTCAAATATAAAGTAAAGATAGGTTTTAAAATCACTGGTTTTCAAAATCACCTTTTTCAAAAGTCATGCATTGGTTTTTCTCATTTGTTTTTTAATGGTTCCCAAGAATACCTTTAGAGGACCACATTTTATAAATATTTCGAAAGTAACTAACATTGTATGCCTTGGGTGATATATTTTCCAAAATAAGAGTATCATTTTTTTAAAATTGTAATTTTCATATGAAAATGATTTTATTTTCAATTATGTACATAAATAGTGTTTTGTCATGAATGCCTCATTTTTCTAAAATAAAGTCATTATTTTAAAAAAAAAAAAGATTTCACATAAAAAATGTCATTTGTTTTTTTGTACATGTTATGTTTTCAACATCGAGTCTTAATCATGACACATAAGAGCATTTAAAAAAAAAGGAATTTTCGAAGACATGTTGTGGACATCGGCATTCGGGAGGCATTCAGATTCTCTTGCCTGTAGTTTTTGGGCACACTCTTCGGCGTGTGATGCCGGTGCGTGAAAGGTCGCTAACTCATTTTATGTGAGGGTTAGGCTTTACTTGGAGTCGCCACCAACTCGGGGTTAACTGATGGAGTTGGACATCAGTTCTTCTCTTCAAGGGAAGAGGAGAAGTATAAACCTGAAGCTCTAGGGGTTTAACTCCTAATACTGGTCTGAGTTCCTAAGATTTAGGGTAAGTTGTTTGGTTGCATTTGGGGAAGGTGTTAGGCACCCCAAATACCCACCTTTTTAGGGTGGCTTCTCCTATTCATACAAGTTTTAGTTGTATATCAATGTCCATGCTCTGTTAATGCTGAATTAGAAGCTTGCTGAATTTTTCTTAGGCTTAATGCCTATTTTTAATCTCAACGCCCGATTTTCCAAAGCCTGAATTTTAATTCAGGATGAAAATCAGGCGTTGACTTATGAACAGTCTAGAAACTGTTCCTTAATTTTTCCTATTCTAATTGCAAGGGACCTCCCATGGATTCGGTCTTTAGAGGGATGTTAAACCCCTATAACTGGCATACTAGTTGGTTACTCAGGGTTAAGTGTTAACCCTAATGGAAGGGAAAGTAAAGGGAATGAATTGTGTTTTTCTGTCTTTCAGGCTTAACGCTTGATTTTCCAACACATGAGTTTTAATTCAGGGTGAAAATCAGGCGTCGGGGAAGCTGACTAGATTGGCACTTTTGTGCAATCTTTTGGGGTAGTTTGGTGGGTCCTAGCGCTGTGGGACCCATGATTTGGGTTAAGGGAAGTTTCCTAGGGTTACACTGTGCAACCCTAGGGATCTTAAGTATATGACACGTAGAGATATGATCTCCCAAAATAGGCTATATGGTCATTTGTCACAAGCCTAACGCATGTTTTTTGGTTTGACACCCGATTGTTCAATGCATGAATTTTAATTCATGGTGAAAATCAGGTGTTGGGTGAGGTTTTTGGGCCACCCAAGTGGGGCCCAGAGGGATGGGGTTTCTCTAGGGTCTTTACACAAACCCTAGGTTGGATTTACACTTAAACCATTTAAAAAAATTCATTTTTAGGCACAGGCTTAACGCCTAAAATTCACTCAAACGCCTGAATTTCCATCCAACGCCTGCCCACACAAAAGTGCATGGGGTCCACACCCCCTTGTAAAGGGGGCAAAGGTACATCCTGAATATCTTTTTCATTGCAAAAACTAAGGCTGTCAATTGGTCCACTGACTTGAAGCCCAACAGGTCTGGCCCAAAAAATAACTAGACTAGGCTAACCTATCTTTAGGTTGGATTGAAGTTGGGTCAACTTTTTAGGTCCAATGTTTTATTTGGACCGAGTTCGGACAAGCTCAATTTCTGTCTAATACCTAACCTGAAATAGTTAACAAGTAACATTTTTAGTTGGATTCTGATATTAGGTTTGTGTTTTTTTATTTTTGTTTCTTTAAGTTTATATATTTTAACAAATTTACCGTCATCAAATACTTTAATGTCTCATCTGTTCAAAAATGCCCATGCAATATGAATTTAGGGACAATTTGGGCTTAAAATCAGCTTAAAGAATGATGGAAGAGTTTTAATTCGAGCAGTCCAAATTCAGCCTGAAACCGTTTACTTAAAATAGGATGAGTTTGAGCTGACTACCTTAGGCCAAGTTCTGGTATATGTAAAACATTTCGGGCCGAATTCGGGCTAACTACTTTGGGCCAAGTTTAGGTATATGTAAAATATTTCAGGTTGACCTCGATCTAACCCGGCCCAACCGGATTGACAGCCCTAACAAAACATTATAAGGTTACTTATTATTTAATACATAATTTTACTTCTATATCAGATTATTAAACATCTTTGGGTTTATCCTCCAAATATAGTAAATCAAACAATTTCATATCCTAACTAGGGTTTGGCTCTACGAACATCACAATCAACATCCTTTCATTTTATCATGTATTGGTGCTATCTTTATGTTCTCACAAATGCATTAATTTCTGCTTCTCATGCCACTCTTTGATCTCCATGTCCTCATCTTATGTGCAAATATATTTTCTTGATTACCGACCATTTAACTCCAAATTGTCATGGTTGCTTTTCTAACCAATTTTTAATAATATTCTCTTTATCCACCCACTCTAATTTTATTCCCCCCGCTCCAAATAATTGGGATAAGGCTTGTTGTTGTTAGTTGTACACTTCATAATATGGTATAAGAATTAATAAAGGAGTTCAGATTTTGTGTGCACAAAAGATGTGCAACCAGGGTGCGGACACATCAACACTAAAAAATGATTTACACTTTTTGGGGGCATGCTATTCACTTTTCAGCACTGATGTGTCCGCACCCTGGTCCATGTTTGTGCCCACCCAATGGGGGGGGGGAGGAAGAAGATGCATCCAGGAAAAAGTAAAATCACACGATGTAATCAGTGTACTGTAGCAAGGGATTTTTGTCTTTTTCTGTATATTTTGTTCATTCTACAAAACGCTACAGCTAATCACCTGGTTTAAATACCATACCCAGTGTCCTTCCCGCCAAAATCCAAAGATGGCCATTAGACTCAAACCCTCCGAGCCCACCATACTCGTTTCTTCCCTCTCTCTTGAGAAAATCCTCAAGACCCAACAAAACCTCTCCAAATCTTCTCCAAGAGTTTGGAAGGACTACAAACCTGAATCCCAAGATCTCGACGACGAAGGGGTGCCCTCCTAGAAACTAACCCACCCAGTCCTGCGTATTCTAGAATCATGCCAGGGTACCATAAAGGAATTCCACTAAATCCACACCCAACTCATCATTTCTGGCCTCTTTCAACACTCCCTCGCTGCTGGCCGAGCCATAAAAAAGCTCTGCCAGCAGTTTCTGCACACACGGTTTTTGTACACACGAGACAGTAGGGGGCCAGGGAGCTAGTACCGGCGGTGTTCTGGCTTCTAGTTCTCCGATGATCAAATCAGAGAGATCAGGGGGACTGTAGAAGGGGCTCTCGGCTATTAGGGTTTTTCAAATATCTCTTACTTGGAAGATGATGCAGTGCTTGTATTTATAGGCTCGAGTAGCAACGTATCGAGGCAGATCTCGCCTGTCGCTTTCAACCATGTCCTTGTTTGTCGTTTTCTCCCACGTTTTCGCATGGCACCATAGCCCACGTTCTCGCATGGCACTGTTGTCCACGTCTCACCTGCCTTCTCTATCACTTTCTCAGATTTGGCAGGCTTCCTGCAGAAGCTTTTCAGGTAACGGTTTTCTGGATCATGTTTATCTTTAGGCTGAGTTGGTTGGAGTCGGGATTCCCCGGGTACTCTGGGACTGTGGGTCCTCGATGGTGTTTTAGGAGTCGGGAGTTTTTGTGTTTGACTACTCGAGGGTTTTCGTGTTCGGTTACTTGGGATTTTTCTTGGTAAGTCCTTCCTAGGTCGGGGTCATGCTGGTTAGGTTCAGGGCCGGTCCACAAGGTCCTTAGCGTAGTTTTCCCCATCAGTTACCCTTATTCCCGGGTACGAGTCCACGATGCTTGAGAATATGAATCGTTTTCATTCATTGTTTTACTATTTCGGCATGGGCGGTGTGTCGTTTCGACTACCGAGGAGGTGCTGGTTGGTGATGAGTGCTAATGATAGCTTCGCATTCAATGAGTTTGGATAATTGAGAGGGCATGCAGGCAAGTCATGTCAAGCGTCATGTCGCTCCAAACCCCTATGCAATCCAACGGCCAGATTCAAATGTTTGAACCTTTTTTAGGGGTTCATGCGTCACCTCGTTTTCCGATTTTATTTCACCAACCCTTAAATGGGCGACACGTGTAAGGTCAAGGACAGTCAGGGTTTCCTATAAATACGTCATTCGTTCCCGTTTTCATTTTCTTTCTATCTCTATTTCTCGTGTCTTATTTCTAAGGCGATTTCTGGCACCCCTGCGTTCCTGTAAGCCGTAACTCAAGCCTATGTGTCCCTGTTGCTCATCCTCGGTGACCTATTCTTGCCGGACGACAGCTATCTGCCATACTCCGGTGTCTTCATATTCATTTCTTCTTAAGGTACCTTCTCCATAGGCCCCTCTTTTTTGTTTTCTTTTCCCCATTGGCGTTAAATATTTCTTTCTTCTCTGGTAAATCGATGTTTTTTTTTTCTCGATTTTATTTGTTGGTGTTTGCCAGTTCCCCTTTTTCCGATTGTGTTTGCTTCGCCTTTAGTTTCGTCCTTTCCTGTGTCTACTTGGTTATATAGATGGTGTCCGAGGATATCGTCGATAAAATGGTCGATGGGGCCAATGACTTATTAAAAGTCTAGCGAGATCCCCCAGAGCAAGTTACCGAGCCTACTTCAACTAGTGCCCGGGGTATAGTCGGGGAGATTGCCCCCAAGGAGGACTTTAAGGCTGCTCAGTACGGCTCCAAGTTGGGTGATAAGAACCCTCGCTCGGTATTATGCAACTTACTAAATCCCTAAGAGGGTAATATTCACAACTCCTTAGGAGGCTTGGGCTTTTGAAGCTCTGGGTAATAGTGTGGCGCTGTATGAGCAGGTCCTTATGGAAGGCCTTAGGTTTTTGATTCCCTTGTTCCTTAAGGAGCTGTTGTTTTATCTTGGGCTGGCACTCTGACAATTAATGCCCAACGCTTGGCAAATAGCCATCGGGTGCATGGTGTTGTGGGAACTGGCCTTCCAAGGGGAGCACCACCTCTCCCTTAGTGAATTTTTTCGCTGTTATTGTGTTAAAGAGCAAGAACCGGGGTGGTTCTTTTTCGCTAGCTGGGACCTGCCACTTACTTTGATAATGGGGCTCCCGAGTTTGAATAGTAGGTAGAAGACCCGGTACTTTTTTGTCTTAGGTGAGGATTGGGAATGCCTCCCGGGCAAGGTGCCTGAAGTGAAGTTCAACTGAGGCTGGTTGGCGGTCCTCAGCCCGATAGGTAAGTTGTTACTTTATTGTTTCCTGTCGTGTATATGTTTGTTTTCCTGTTCCATCGTTGATTTGCCTCTCTTTTTTGTAGCTATCGAAGCGGGCGAGGTGTCTGACGAGGAGAAGGATCGTATCAAGAGGGTGGTGAATTTCCCTATCCATGCCTACCCGGACCTTGTTACACCTGCTTGGCTTTTTCAGTGTGGATTTGGTCCTGACCCGGGTAGATAAATTTCTTTATTGCATTTTTTTTTAGCTTTGATCTTGGGTTTGCTTTTGTGCAGTGATGAAGACCAATATGAGTTATCTCTCCAAGGCCAAGGAAATTAGGGACACAGCCCAGGGGGCAAAGAAGGCTGCTCAATCGACGACCACCCGAGCGGGGGCATCCATGACCTCAAAAAAGAGGAAATGGCCCACTGTCCCCGAGGGTCCTTTCGAGTCTAGCACTCCCGAGGCGGCCCTGGTGCCCCCAGCTCTTGCTACCGTCCTTGCCACCATCTCGGTCGTCGACCTGGACGAGGACGTTGAGGGTACCTCTTCTTCTGTAACCTGGGTTCAGGCTGCGACTTCCCAGCCGACTACTCCCCTGGCCACCTCGAACGTCCCTGTCACGGAAGTTTCTGCTCCTGCAGCTCCGGTGGTCCCTTCTTCGATCCCTGGGGCTCTTGCTTCTACCACCGTGGCAACGACCTCGGCTACCAGGGACTCTACGTCTGCTTTGGCCCATGATGCAGATGACTCCCTTCTCGGGTTAAATTCTTGGCTACTAAGGATTGGTCTTGAGGGGGCACGTCTCCTAAAGAGCGTTCCTCCCTCCGACGTTGAATACCTGAAGAAGCGCCTCTCCTCGGCTGATGTGCATAGAGACATGATGCACTACATGGCCAAGGTAAGGAGTCATGTCGTTAGTGTTTTTGTATTTTTTCTTGAACTACTTGTTTGACTCCCCCCTCCCCTTTTTTTGTCACAGACCGTGGCTCTAATGGCTACCTCCATCGAGAGGTACAGATACTGTGAACAGGTTAGGGACAATAACCTCGACCACCTTGCCAAGACTAGGAACAAGTATTTGGCTCTCAAGGGGGAGGCTAAGTCCATTATCGTCGGCCTTGAGAAGAAGTTGAAATGGTCGGGGGAATCTTGCTCCAGCATGGCCAGGAAGACCGCCTAGCAGGAGGCTCGCATCGAGAATTTGGGTCTTCACTTGCGAGATGCTGAGGAGGAGATCACCCGGGCTAGGAACGAGCTCGGGACTAAGAGGAATCGAAGCATCCAGGCCGAAAACGACCTCAAAACAGCCATAGAGGACACGAGGCAGATGACCATGGAGGATGTTTTGGAGTGGGTACGTCTCAAAGCTGAGGCGGCGAGGGAGGGGGAGAGACAACATATGTGGGAGGAAGCCTCCCAGGGGAGGAAACCAAGTATTTGGCCTCAGATACTTTCAGCCTTGTCAAGGCTGATTGCTTTTGGGAGGGTTTTGAAGAATTTTGGGTTGTCGCATCCGAGAGATTCCCCGACATCGACTTCTCATTCATCCATCCCAGAGGAACCGAGGCCGAGGCCGAGGAAGAATAGGGCTGCCAGGGTGACATCATGGTCGACGAGGGGGCTATCGGGGGAGACCAAGAGTTAACGGTTGAGGGAGCGGTCGGAGTGCCAGTAGCTGCACCCAGGGAACTTATCTTGGGAGATAAGGGGGATGTGAACCTTGAGGGATAGTTTTGCTACTTTTGTTTTTGTTTTGACATGTAACATTTTGTTTTGTGTATAAATGAAAGTTATTTTTTTTGCTGGTCTATGCGCCTAAACTTTAGCCTTTAAGAATTTTCCAATTGTTGATGTATGTTGTGACATTTTTGTGTTCCTTGCGTGTATAACGGTTGGTAGGAGTAAAAAGGGGACCTAACCAAGTGTTACTGTCTCCTAGGTTGGCTAACTATTTCCCGAGTAGTGAGGGGAGGGGGTTAATCATAGGGATTCCTTAGGGTCAACGCTTTAGAGTCGAGTAGGAATGTGTACCACTCTAGGTTTTCTAAGTGTAGGCGTATTGATTATTGTTAGTCGTAACATTTTTGGTACTCTAGGAATGTATACCACCAGTGGTTGATTTTTTTTTGGGGAAGGCTCTTCAACGCATTAGATCTGTTGGGTCTGTTAAGCTTTTGGTATGTAAGGATTCCCGATGGCACACTTTTGTAGGCTTAAGCCTTATGTTGCCAGTGTCTTTAGGAATTTCTAGATGTCATTTTGGGCCTTAGCCATACATGGGGGGGCGTAGACGTACTTGTTGGCAGAGGGCCGTAATGCAATTGTTCTGGACTTGACATGGGTTGTCTCATGAGGTTCTTCCTTTTCCTTTCTTGGTCCGAGGGTCTCTTGGCTGATCGTGGGGTTACTCTTTTAACTCGTGGTGGGTCATCCTCATGACCTAGGGTCATCCTTGTGACTTAGAGGGTTAGTCTTGTAACGCTGGGCTAATCTTGTAGCCTAAGGTCGAAGGTTGCGCTAACCGTGTGGCTCGAGGTCATCCTCGTGACCAGAGGGTTAGTCTTGAAACCTGGGGCTAATCTTGTAACCTGAGGCGGAAGGTGCTCGGGGTCGTCCTCGTGACCAGAGAATTAGTCTTATAACCTGGGGCTAATCTTGTAGCCTGAGGCGGAAGGTCCTCGGGGTCATCCTTGTGACCAGAGAGTTAGTCTTGTAACCCGGGGCTAATCTTATAGCCTGAGGCAGAAGGTGCTCGGGGTTATCCTCATGACCAGAGGGTTAGTCTTGTAACCCGAGTAAGGTGGTTTTGGCTGCTGTAGACCCTACATAATCAGACCATCCCATTAGTTAGAGTCACAATTTCAATTTCATTGATAATATCTTTTCAGATGTTCTACATTCCATGGTCGGGGTAAGGGATCCCCTTGAAGAGTCTCGAGGTGGTAAGTCCCAGGCCTATGGCATTATGTCACCCAGTACGGTCTTTCCCAATTTGGCTTTAACTTTCCCTCCGTTGGGTTTTGCATTACCAATGTTACTTTCCTAAGGACCAGATCCCCTATAACGAATCTCCTTACTTCGACTCGAGAGTTGTAATACTGCCATTCTTTACTTATAAGCTACTACTCATAGGGCAGCTTCATCTCGCTTCTCCTCTAGTAAGTAGAGGTTGCTTCTAAGGCCCTTGTTCTTTTTTGAGTCGAAGTTTGCCGTCCTATGTGTAGTCATTCCGATTTCCTCCGATACTACCGCCTCGGTCCCGAAGGTTAGTGAGAAAGGTGTCTCCCTTGTAGAAGTTCTTGCAGTAGTGCGGTAGGCCTATAAGACGCTCAGTAGTTCCTTGGGCCAAAGATCTTTTAAACTTTCGAGCCTCTTCTTAATTAGGTTCAAGAGTGTCCTGTTGGTAACCTCCACCTGGCCATTGGCTTGGGGGTGAGCTGGTGAGGAGAAGTAGTTTTTGATGCCGAACCCTGCTCAGAATTCCCGGTATTGGGTATTATCGAATTGCTTCCCATTGTCGGTAATCACGACTCGAGGTATACCAAATCGGTAAATGATAGACTTCTAGGTGAAGTCCCGGATATTTTTCTCTGTGATTTTTACCAAAGCTTCAGCCTCCACCCATTTGGTGAAATAGTCGATGGCTACCACTAGGAATGTCATTTGTCCTTTCCCCCTAGGGAGCAACCCCACTATGTCAATTCCCTACGGCGCGAAGGGCCACGATCCATCTATCAGGGTTAATTCTTCTGCGGGCCTTTTGGGGATATTGGCGAACCGCTGGCGTTTATCACATCTTTGGATAATGAGGGCGGCGTCCTTTTGTATGGAGGGCCAATAGTACCCGGCTCTGATCGCCTTATGAACCATAGCTCTGCCTCCCAAGTGATTCCCACATATCTCCTCATGAATTTTTCAAAGCGCATAGTCTGTTTCTTCCTCGGATAGATATCTAAGCAGGGGGAGAGTAAAGCTCCTTTTGTAAAGGACGTCCCTGAGCAACAGGTACTAACTGGACCATGTCCTTATTTTTCTTGCTTCTTCCTTAGATTCTGGCAGTTGGCCACTCTTTAAGTACTTAATGATTTGACTAGCCCATCAGGCTCAAGGCTGACCATGTTGACTTTCCTATCCTCCACTTCGATACTTGGCTGGGAAAGGTGTTCTATGATGACTCCCGAGGCCAGGTTCCCAAAGGCGGATGATGCAAGCTTGGCTAACCTGTGGACATCTTTGTTGTCCCCATGGGGGACTTACTGTACAATGAAATGTCCAAATTGAGACTTCTCTTTCTCCACTATGGCGAGATACTACTTCATTCGGTCATCCTTTGCTCCGTATTCTCCCTGTACTTGTTTGACCACCAACTGGGAATCGCTATTGACTTTTACCTTTTTTGCTTGGAGTTCGTGAGCAAGGCGCAGCCCCGTGATCATTGACTCTTACTCGGCCTCATTGTTGGTTGCTTTAAACCTGAACCTTATGGTGTATTCGAGCTTAACTTTCTCTGGTGTAATTAGGATGACTCCCCCTCCAGCGGCGTTGCTGGTGGAGGACCCGTCCACATGCACGACCCATTCTTCTTGGCCAACTTCTTCTTGACGCCCGCCTTATGCCCTGGTCTCAACGTCCGAGTCGTAGGTGTATTCGACAATGAAGTCGGCAACAACTTGGCCCTTAATTGCTCCTTGAGGGTGGTACTAGATATCAAACTCACTCAATTTTATTGACCACTTCACTAGCTGTCCCGAGGTCTCAGGCTTGTGCAATATCGTCCTGAGTGGTTGGTCTATTAGGACTCGAATGGTGTGGGCCTGGAAATAAGGTCTCAGTCGTCGAGCAGTGACAACCAAAGCAAATGCCATTTTTTTTCCCTCGAGTACTTTTTCTCTACCCCCTGAAGGCTTTTCTAGTGTAGTACACGGGTACTTGTACTCTGGCCTCTTCCCTTATTAACACCGAGCTTAATGCCGCTTCAGATATTGATAGGTATACATAGAGCACCTCCCCTTGCTTCGGCTGATTGATCATGGACACGTGGTTAAGGTGGTTCTTAAGCTCATGGAAGGCCCTGTTACAATCCTTATCCTAGTGAAAGGCCTTCCTTAGCAGACAGAAAAAGGGTAAGCATTTATCGGTGGCTCTAGAGATGAATCGACTCAGGGCGGCAATCCTACTAGCTAGGCGCTGCAACTCCTTCATGTTTCTGGGCGACTGCATGTCGAGGATCACCTTTACTTTATCGGGATTGGCCTCTATCCCTCTCTAAGACACCATGAACTCGAGGAATTTCTCGGCTGACACCCCAAAAGCGCACTTGCTGGGATTAAGCTTCATTTTATATTTTCTCAAGGTTTGGAATGTCTCATTTAAGTTTGAAAGGTGCTAATTGACTTGAAGACTCTTCTCCAACATGTCTTCCACGTACACCTCAACGTTCCTCCCGATTTGGTCCTTGAAGATCTTGTTGACCAGTTTTTGGTAAGTTGCTCCGGCGTTTTTTAGTCCGAATGGTGTGACTCGGTAGTCAATACACATTCGCCATTTTTCACTCGGCTTCCGTACCATCACCATATTTGCTAGCTAGTCGGGGTAATAGACTTTCCTTATAAAATTGGCCATCAGTAACTTCTTTACTTCTTCCACAATCACCTGGTTGTGTTCTGGGGTGAAATTTTTCTTATTTTGTTTGATGGGCCTTAAAGCCGAGTCCACATTCAGTCTATGTACGGCTACCCATGAATCTATTCCCAGCATGTCCTCTTGTGTCCAAGAAAATACATCCCGGTTCTTGATAAGGAAGTCTCGTAGTCAGGTCTTGAACTCCTCCGACAGGTCTGAACCCACCCGGGTTATTTCATCTGGTGCGTCAGGGTTGAGGATAACGTCTTCTAGCTCTCCTCCTAGTTTGGCTACTACTCGGGTCCTCTTATCTAGGACCTCTAGGCTGTTGATTGACATGCTTTCTCTGGGGGCCAGTTTACCTTTGAGTGAAGCCATATAGCACTCTCTGGCCACCACTTGATCCCCTTTAACTTCTCCGACTCCTCTCTCCATCAGGAAGTGCATCAATAGATGATACGTCAATGTGACTGCCCTTAGTTGGTTCAATGTAGGCCTTCCGAGTATTGCATTGTAGGCTGAGGGGTAGTTGACCACCAGAAAATCTATCACTCGGGTCGCCTGAAGTTCTCCTGTGCCAACTATGACAGGCAGATTGACTGTCCCTAGTGGGAGCAACTGGTCACCCATGAACCCCATCAACGGCGTTTGGACAGGCCTGAGTTTTCCTTGCCCGATTCCTATCTGATCAAGGGCAGAGAGGTACAAAATTTCTGCAAAGCTTTTGTTGTCGATGAGGATGCGATGCGTGAGGTAATTCAAAATGAGCAGTGTCACCACCAAAGGGTTGTCGTGTAGTTGACTCACCCCCCGAGCGTCCGCTGCTGAGAAGGTGATGGGCGAGTCCACCAATTTGAGTTGCTTCACTGGCCTTTCCATCATCATACGTTGCTGATCCCTTTCTGTATGGATCTGCCTTATGTGTGACCTTCTTGTTGATATGGACTCTCCTTCCCCTGCGAAGCCCCCTACTATTACCCTTATCTCACCAAGTGGACCTTCATGTCTTCTTTCTTTTTGGGTGGGAGGGTCTCGATGGGTGTTCTCGGGTCTAACTTGCTACCACCCGATGATAAACCTCTGTAATCAGCCTCGCTAGATTAGGGCTTCTATCTGCTCCTTTAAATCAAAACAATCGTTGGTGTTGTGGTCGTGGTCCCAATGAAAGCGATAGTACTTGTCGCAGTTCCTCTTCTTTAGTGGGGCACATATTCTCTCAGGCCATTTGACACTTGGGTGGTCCCTAATGTGGATAAATACCTGTTCCACAGGTGCATTAAGAGGGGTGTAGTTTCGAAACTTACTTGAGGGAAGGTTGACTCGTGGTTTGACCCCGTGACCTCTGCCGTCATCTCTTCCTCGGGTGACTCGGTCCTCTTGGGGTGTCTGTTGTTGTTACCTCTTCCTTTTTTCGTGCCACAGACTGGACCCGGCATCTCATTCTCATCTGACGTTGAGGGTATCTTTGGCATTCATATGCTGCTGTACCTTTACCATGAGGTCGGTCATCTGGGTAGGGGGATCCTTGGATAGAGAGAATAAGAGCTTGGAGGGCGTTAGGCCCACCATGATTATCCTTTCATCGACATCATTAACTTGCAGAGCCTCCTTATTGAATCGGGACATATAGTCTCATAACGGCTCCCCTTTGTTATGCTTTATGTTTAGGAGATGGGTTATGGCTTCCGGTGCCTCTGACCGCCGATAAAGTAGCCGACAAATTGTCTGCTTAACTCCGTGAACTCAAATATGCTTTTAGGCTTCAGTGGGCTAAACCAAACCCTAGCGGGTCCCTTGATCATAGTTGGAAATGCCCGACACATTATTTCGTTAGGTGCAGCCTGGAGGCTCATGTACGTCTTGTAGGTTTCCAAGTGATCCAAGGGGTCCTTGTCGCCATCAAACATTTCCATTTGCGGCGGCTTGAATTTGTCAAGGAGGGGCCGAGCCATTACCTCTGCGGTGAAAGGATGATCCGTTCTTTGGATGAGCTCGTTGACAATGGCTGGGGCTTTGCCTTTCAGCGCCTCCCTCATTAACGCCATCTCCTTCCTCACGTTCTCCATCTTTTCCTCCCAGGATCCTGGGATTTAAGCTCTTTCTTTATGGCGACTCTCTCGAAATCGGGGCATCGAGGCGCTCTCGTCTTCATGTATTTGATCTTGGCTCCGGCCTGGAGGGATGTGAGACCCTGGCTGCCCCGCATCCGTATCCCCCGGTGTGCCTCTCTGACCTCTCAGTTCTAACATAATCTCCCGGTTTTGCCCCATTAACAGCTGCATATTCCCCGTCAGCCCTTGGATCTTCCACTCAAGCATGTTGACCCTTGGGGTTTCAGGGCGTGCTCCGTCAGAAACAGAGGCTTCCAGTTTGTCGACTCTATTGACGTGGTCGTGCTTAGCAGCCATCGACCTGGTATTAACCATACAGACCTTTAGTTTTGCCGAAAATAATGCGATTCCCATAGATGGTGCCACTTGATGATGTTATAGAGGAGGAGCCTCCCTTTATAGCAGCCAGATGGTCCACAATCGACCCAGGTCCTCGGCGGAGTGGTTCCTGCACACACGAGACAATAGGGGGTCAGGGAGCTAGTATCGGTGGTGTGCCAGCTTCTAGCTCTCCAACAATCAAGTCAGAGAGATCAGGGGGACTGTAGAAGGAGCTTTCGGCTGTTAGGGTTTTTCAAATCTCTCTTACCTGGAATATGAAGTAGTGCCTGTATTTATAGGCTTAAGTAACAACATATCGAGGCGGATCTCGCCTGTCGCTTTCAACCACGTCCTTGCCTGTCGTTTTCTCCCACATTCTCTTGTGACATTGTTGCCCACGTCTCACCTGCCTTCTCTATCACTTTATGAGATTTGGCAGGCTTCCTGCAGAAGATTTTCAGGTAACGGTTTTCTGGATCATGTTTATCCTTAGGCTGAGTCGGTTGGAGTCAGGATTCCCCTGGTACTCTGGGACCGCGGGTCCTCGATGGTGTTTTGGGAGTTGGGGATTTTGGTGTTCGGTTACTTGAGACTTTTCTTGGTCAGTCCTTCCTGGGTCGGAGTCATGCTGGCTAGGTCCAGGGCCGTTCCACAAGGTCCTTAGCGTAGTTTTCCCCATCATACTCTATGTTGAGTGAGATGGGTGCCCGGATGAAGCTGTCATGTAGAGATTATGGTGTGACAGAATTTTAGAGTGCTATAAGGATTTACAATCATTCAAAAACGGTTAATGGAAGTTGTAAGTTATGGTTAAATGTATGGCCAAAGAAGGATGGTCTTAGTCAACAATGTTTCATTTTTTCTAGCTTAATCTTAAAATAAATCCACTTGGGAAAATTCCAAAAATCAATTGCAGAGGTAGTGGTTGTGCAATTTGTTGATGTAGCTGTGGTTAATTGTTTGAAACCTTGAACTATTTACAAAGAATATTTGGTAATTCCTTGTAATTACTTGGTGTACATTCCGATGGATTTTATAGCATGATCTACTATTTACATTTGAGCGATATACTAAATTCACATCATTCATCCTAAATGTTTGATTAATAGTTTTTCCTTTCAGACCATTAGAGAATAGACATTACTTTGATGATTATGCAAAAATTGTGATGAATTGGTTCCGTCAAGGACATTAGATCTGTGTATGTCCTAAATTGGGCTGTCACTTCAGCCGCCACTTGTCAGAATTGTGCCACACCAGCAAATGTTGTTGGCACTTATCACCAGCAAAACCAGGCATATTTATTTATACAAATATACAAGGGGGATTATAGTTACCTCAAACTTTCAAGGTAAAAGGTTTAGCAGGTTGACATTAACAGAGACGTTTGAATGGTGCCTCTGAATCTCATTAGAAATAGCTTTTGAAATTTCAATCAGAACAAAGAAAACACAAAATCCAAATGCGTAACCCCTTTTGTTTCTTTTCTTTTTATACTTTTTATAAAAGATTTTCAAACAGAAATTTTTGGGGGAACAAAATCCCTAAAGTAAATGTGATAATCTGAAAAATAGCCAACTAATTGAGCATTGAATCCTACTACAGCTTGAATATTTGGAGGAAATGAGAAAGGCGCCAAGTATTTCAAGCTTTCTTGGATTTTGATTTTGGCCAACCCTTTAGCTGCAAAATGATCTAAATATAACATTCAATGGAGAGGAAAACCTGAGAAATCTTAAAGGGGTCACCCAACCACATGGACATGCTGACATGCAGTAGATGAGGCTTACATGTAGAAGGGTGGGATCCACAATGAAATGATCCGCCATGGGAGATCTCACACACCAGTATTCCATCTAGTTGACCTGTACTTTTCAAGAGAATGACAGATATGCCATTGTAGACCAAGGGCAACTTGGGTTTTCTATTCGTTAGATGAAGTAAGAAACACTATTCAAATCTTCATAAGTTAGGAGATGATGAGTAAGGAGATAAACCATAGATCCAAAGAAAGGGTCATGTTAATTAACCTCTTTGATCCCTCTTTCACTCTTCACAACTACACGGATGGCTCCATTAGGTCCTATTTTCTGATACCTTGTCATCTCTAAATGATCAGCATCACCATCTTCTGTCATGCAACAGATCACACTTAGAGACAACATTGAGCCAATGGTGATTACTGAACCTTCTGCAGGTCTCTTTGTATATAATGAACACAATCAAATGGGCTATCTTTAATTCTCTATAAGCAACCAATAGAATCAGATGAAGTGGCATCTTGATGGGAAGAAAGGTAATGCGTTAGGTAAGGCCTTCAATTGCATGAAACATGGGCCATCCCATTAGAGAATAGATCACAATAATAAGTTCTTGTTCATTGTTTTAAAAAATATATAAAACTATTGAAGGAGGCCTCTTTCCGTGGATTGTCAAAAGTCCCCTTGACAAAACATGTCTTTCTACTCATGTGGTAAGACCATTGGGTTACAATTTGTTAATTGTGAAGAAGGTGGGGGGAGAC
>JAOXJP010014248.1:0-17638 GCA_025762735.1 Platanus orientalis | reverse complement strand
CACCTAAGGGTGAGCATGGGCTAAGCTCAGACCCGAGGATGAATTTTCATCAAAATGTTCATCATGCGTAACCAAAAGTTGTTACACCTTGTGAATTTTCATCATCACTGCTTGATGATTCATTATCCGAATCAGCAGAATCATCATCCAAAGTGGCAGTCATTGCATTGTTTTTTTTCCTTCTTTATTTTGTTGGCACATTCTACATCCAAGTAGTCAAACCCCTTGAACTCATAACATTGGGGTTCCTCCTTAGGTCTATCTCTTCTTCTAAAGTTTTCATTATTCTTTTATGGAATAGATTTCATTCTAAAGTATCAAAAGAAATGTACACATACACGACTCTAAAAAATACATAATATGTCCAATATGTAAACTAAAGACTGGAAAGTTAGGAACAAGGGTCATTCCGCCTAATTTATCGTTTACGCCTGCATCTCCCAAGCAGCATAAACAGAACCTATCCATTTACTCCTCATCTGTAAAGAAATGTCAATTGGGGTAAATTTGATGGACTTAGCAGAAGGGTACACAATTTATACAACACAAATAAAGTAAAGTAGATACAATAGTAAATAGGGTGATCCAAGTAGAGAAGGGAATCAAAGTACATATACAAGTACATCAAATATGTTATACATGTATCCCTAAAATGGATCAAGTATACCCATGCTTCAAAATAACTAAGAGATAGTCAAAAACAAACCTAACTGAAATCATACATGTACTATATGATACATGTTATGTGCCATGTGTCACATATATACATATGTGTGTTTGAAATAGGATATATACTATATGTCATGTGTTGACCCATGAGGATCTCCTTCTAATACCGAAACCAAATACAAATGAACCTATGAGCGATTCTTAATAAGTCCAAAACCAAGTCCAAATAACATGTGTGGGGTTTTCGATAAAACCAAACCATGTGTTGGGCCATTAGGATCGTCTTGACCTATTGATGTGACCGAGTGATTGGGAACCCAAAATGATTGGACAAGTATATAGCCTCTTCAACTATTGATGTACCTTGGAGGCAGGGTACTTGAAATGTTTAACCAAGTATACAGCCCCTTCATCTATTGATGTGACCAAATGGTAAGGTACTTGAAATGTCTGGGCAAATATATAGCCCCTTCACCTATTTGTGTGACTTGACAGTAGGGTACCTAAAGTCCAATCCCACTTAGGAGTACATATCAAATATAAATGTCCAAAACTGATATGCCAAAATGATGCTTATGTATAGTAAGGTAACTACAACATAGGTATATCATGTAAAAGACATTTATATGTTACAACTCATAAAGAGTCCAAAATTGAAAGAGCAATCAACGGAAAAATCGGATAGCTCGATTGCAATCAAAATACATATAAAAGTCCAAATAAGATGTTTCAAGAAAACCCAAAGTAACCATGCTCATTCCACCAAAAGTTACCAATGGATGCAAAGCCTATTATAATACATACGAATTGCAAGGTCCTAACATGGGATTCATAGAATTTACACAAATCAACATATATTAATATGAAGTAGAAGGAATACACCAAAGAGAGTAATAGACTTATGCAAAGAGAGATAAGCATCCAAAAGACATGTAAATTGTGGAGAACTAATAATATAATATTTTATCAAATAGGTAGAGAGCAAGAATTATAGAATTAAAAGGAGAATCAAAGGAAAAAACCAAAATACATAAGGTATCTTCCAATCCTCATAAATCATGTAAATTTAACTCCCATACCTTTCCAAATTGTATAGCGATCATCAAACCCACTCAAGGCTTTAACACCATATAAATAGCTCCATATTCCAAGAAAACTTTTAAAAAATGGTGGAAAAATCTTCCTAACATGCTTAAATCAAAGGAACTAGGATTCAATCATAAGAAAACTAACATTGACATGAAGATTGGAAATGAATCCACTCAAAACAAAACTCATTCACAACAAATCTATGATCCTAGGAAAGGAAAGTACACATAAAATACATATCCATTCGCCAAATTAATTCAATAAAGGGTCAAGCCACAAAATCTTTACAAAAATAGAATAAAATCATATTTCTGAGAACCTAAGAATGGAAAAGTGAACATAAACTACATATCCACTCACCAAAGTCTTTTATTCTTTACTTGAAGGGAATCCTCTCCCAAAACCTCCTTGCCTTTAAGAATCCCTCCTTACTCTAATAAGTAAACAAAATATTCTATGGTTAGAATCCATAAACAAATGTAAGAAACTATAAATAACTCCTAGTATAGACTAGATTTAGGTTCTAGCAACTTACCAATACTTGCAGAAGAATATCTTCTCTTTTCTCCCAAGTTTTCCCAAAGTTCTTCATT
The DNA here is from genome assembly GCA_025762735.1 of Platanus orientalis. Taxonomy (NCBI): domain Eukaryota; kingdom Viridiplantae; phylum Streptophyta; class Magnoliopsida; order Proteales; family Platanaceae; genus Platanus; species Platanus orientalis. The sequence continues at coordinate 15,287 of JAOXJP010014248.1, read as the reverse complement.
CTCTCCCAAAATCCATTCTTTTAGGCATTTTAATCCTAATAAGCAAAATAATGTTTGGGGTGGACTCATGTGAGCCCCCATGAATTAGGGTAAAATCACATTTTGACTTGAATCGTGAGGTGGATTTTGTCAAGGCATGAGTTCTCGGGGTCCCCCCTGCGACCACTCATGTGCCCTCTCAGGCGCTTGGGGTTGCTTACGTAATCACTCACATGGTTCCACAAACACGCCCCCTAAGTGAAAACCAAATTCCAGAAAGTTACACTTTTTGGTTTAGGGCCCATGACCACTCAGGGTCACCCCCAACGACCACTTGCACCCCCTCAAGAGTGCTTGGGCTCTCCTAGTCAGCACTCCATATAACCCTAGGCTTTTCCTTGGGTCTTTGACCCCTATCTTGGGTCCTATAAGCCCAGTGGCTAGTCCTCACACTCATGTACAATATGGGTTTTTCATAATGGATACAAGGTGTCGGGTCTGGGATTCCAAACTTTCCAAACATATTTATGGGATGTTACAGCTATATATAGTGGCTTAAGGAATATTCTCTTACGAGCAATGTTCATAATTAGTTCTATCAAAGAACAAGGGTCTAGGTGTGGACTGCCTTCTTCCTTAGTGTTCATCCTAGGATCTTTGATAGGTTGCTAGACTTGTAGCAAGCAACATGCTCTGATACCAATTAAAATTATAGGTATCGCATTGATACCAATCATAAGTCCTAGGTTGTCCAGACTGAAATGATTTTAGAGGGGGATGAATAGGATCTTAGCAATTTTTAAAAATTAACTCAATTAAGATCCAATTCCAACTAATTATTCTTCTTTATCCAAATTATGCAGCAAATTAATTTTAACTATTTTAGATGTTCTACCACACTTGGGAAAACCAATTAGCAGCCGATATTTATTTAGGGCACTACATATACAATCACAGAAGTACTTTAATCAATCATGCACATATAAATAAATCTAATATTAATTAGGGATATTACTATTACAATAGCAATGGAAATTTGATCAATTGAAAAAACTTGAGTGAATCAATTCAATGCCATAGTGTGCAAACCAACTTGATTTACTATGAAACAATTTAATTAATTTGGCGCAGCTACCAATATATATACGAGAGTTTATTAAATTAGGAACAAAATAGCACCATGGAAAATCACACAATAAACACCAATGTTTATAGTGGTTTGTCCACACTCTAGTGCCTACACACTTTCAAATGCTCGTCCCTGAACCTTTCATTTTCATTAGTAGATTATCCTAAATCTATTATAGGAAAATCACAAAATCTTGAACTCTTACAAGTTCAATAATAACCACTCACCTTGTAAGCCACGCACCCAGTGTCCCGCATCTGGTGTCTCCAACAAATGCAAAAACCAACTTTTGGTGTCTCCAGCTAAAGCCCAACTTCATTGTAAAAGCAATGAGTTTGAACTCAGTATCAATGCCTCTTTGTAAGAGGATTTAACTTCGTAACCATCAACAATGCTTCTTGATAGGCGGATTTGACTGTAGTAGTACACATTTCTCTAGAGAGACCTTATAGAAAATGTTTTGTTCGTATGAACTATAGAGGGCTCTAACTCTCAAAGCTTTCTTGGATTTTTGGATTAGATATCTCCTAAGAACAACCCTTTAAGAAATATACCAGCATATAAACACTTAGGGTTGTGAATCAAAAAACCTCGCACATAATCTTTAGATTTTCCAATAAACAACAAAGGAAAATATGAAAGTAAAACAATAGTAGTGTTCAAATTCATCTAGGATTCCACTCGAACCTTGATCGAGGTTCCCTTTATATAGAGGGTGATTAACCTCTCTTTTGGAAAGGTTCAAATAGCTACAAATTCTCAAGATTTGATTTTGCGAGCTGTGTGAACATTTCCAAATCTTCATGTGGTGGATCAATTTGGTTATTTTAGATTGATCTAGATTCTTGATCAATCTAATGTAGCCTGATCGGCCAAGGCTCTGTTGAGACTCTGATTGATTAAGAAAATCATGGAAACTACCTAATTGACCAGGGTCTGCTATGAGAACCTCTACAGACTTTGAAATACTGCCTGATTGATTTGACCAAAAGTTAGATCGATCTGGCTTTCTAATCGATTTAAAGTGGCCTAATTGATTGGGGGCTGATATCCTGACCGATCAAAGTTGGCTTGATTGATCTAGATCCATTATTTTTTGAATATGTAACTTATTTTAAACCAAGTCCATGTGGGGTCTTTCTCTAAGGTTGTAGGGTTGTCTTCTAACACCAGCCTAAGGTAGTTGGCTTGGTCTACCCACTTACCAATCCTCCTATATAATATTACATGTGTAGCTCGAAAGTGGGTCTTTTTTGAAGTCTGCAACATCTTGTGTGGTCCTGTGTGGTTGAGATATCTTGCATAGTTTTGTCTTTGTCTTCATGGTCTCTAGCCTTGTTAGTCTTTTGTCTTGCAGTCTTTGCAACATGTTCTTTTCTTGAACTTCTCTAGATTCAAACTCAGACTTATTAGACTTACATGGACTCAACACATTTTCCAATGACATGAATACATGTAAGACTTGACTACAAAACACATCGTGTACTTTTTACAATGGAGTGTAATTGACAATACAAATATGCACTCACAATTTTTTATCAAATAATGTTTACTTATATCTCAAGAATAGAAAAATTGTGAGTGCATATACAAGACTTTTTATGTAGGGACATCAAGTCCCACAATTTCTTATTAAAATATAATTTTGATTACCAAAAAAAGCACTGCAATTACATTTGTTAAAATATTAAAATGTTTTTTTCCAAATATTTTGTTTCTTTGTAATTATTTTTATTTTGAGTGATGTATGAGGTCATCAATAAAGACAATCTCCAAAGCAAAAAACATGATTTAATACTCATTTTTATAAATGAGTTTCTAGTTATCCAACTTTGCAAGATAAAATCTTGCCTTTCCACATTGTAAAAGGTGGATTGATCATTGCCTCATGATACCAGGTTTCGGACGGTTATGCAGAAACCAAGGAAAGAGATTATACACAAACCCGTTCTTTGGCACTATGGAACACAAGAATACACAATAAAAGAAGTTGAGGGCTCGTTCTACTGTAAGAAGTTGTTGCAACTCTAATACCAATTGATATCAGATAAAACAAAAACACATGCACAAGTGATAGAGAAGCTCACAAGCCACTAGAAATCCACCCAAGGGATATAGAGCAAAGATAGATAAGCTCATCACTCAAGAAAGTCACCAAAGAGATACAAATATCACCACTTTAAGGAAACCACCATAAGATACATAGCAAACTCTCCACCAAATAGAAGTCCATCAGATGGATAGGAGTTGTAAAAGAAATCATTTTTCAGAATCCAAAGGATGATTGTATTCAAATATCAACTCACACTATGAAAAATCCATAAGCAACCATGGGTTTATATAGGCCTAGGCTTGGAACAACCTTCAAAGCAAGAGTAAAGACTCTTAATAACTTTTTATATTTTCAAGATAACAAAATAAAGTTTTAAGAATCAAATAACTAAAAAAAAATTGGACCATAGACTCAAGATACAACTTTCTAGAACATAAAGACAAACTTTGGAATAGAAAAAGTCACAAGAAACCTCAAAACTCACAACTTCGGGTTGACCACAATTAGCACAAACACCTTCTAATAAAACGACTGTAACTTACTTTAGAAAACTCCAATTTGTACACTATTTAATGCTTTGGAAACTAAACTCATAGATCTTTTCAATTACATGTGGCTCAAAGTCTAATTCGCACTGAGTTGGTTCAAGTGTGCTTTGAAAGTTATCTCAAAATTGATATTGGCTCCTTGAGAAACCATTGATGATAGTGGTTTGCTGAATTGAGATGTCATAAGAATCAGGGTCTCGTACCATGCATGATTACCTTGACTATTGGGGCTTTGGTTCTTCAAGATATTCAATTATATTGTTGTCCTTTGCATTTGGTGTTGTAGACTCATATCCTTCCAAGATGATTCAAGGATAAATGGAAAGTCACCAAGATGTTTAATGGAAATATCCATATAAAAATTTTGTTTTCTTCAATAAGACCAAGAATTCATAGTCACTCTGAATATAATGGTGAAAAACCTCTTCACCTGATGCTTGGTTCTGACTGAGATAGAATGGGTTTATATCATCTTTATCATCATTAGAAGATTCATCCTTTGAATTCTGGTGGGAATCATCGTGTTCAAAAGGTTCATAGTGTTCAAAACGCTATTGGAGTTTTTGCACTTGTCTTCTTAACTTAGCCTCTTTGACATCATGGAGGTTTCTTTTGTGAGTTGAAGGTGCTTTGACATTAAACCCACAATGATGATGACCAGTCATGATCACCAAAGCTCTGATATCAATTAATACCCGGTTTAAGATAGCTATGTAGAAACCAAAGCAAGAGATTATACTCAAACCTGTTCCTTAGCACTATGGAACACAATAGAAGAGGTTGAGGGCCTCTTCTACTGTAAGAAGTTGTTGCGGCTCTAACACCAACTGATATTGGATATTACAAGAACACACGCACAAGTGATAGAGAACCTCACCACCCAAGGGATACAGAGCAAAGATAGATAATCTCACCACTCAATGAAGCCACCAAAGAGATACAGATATCACCACTCTAAGGAAACCACCAAGAAATTCAGAGCAAACTTCCCACTAAATATAAGTCCACCGGATGGATGAGAGTTATAGAATAAATCCTTCTTCAAAATCCAAAGGCTGGTTGTATTCAAATTTCAATTCACACTATGAAAAACCCATACACAACCGTGGGTTTATATTGGTCTAAGTTTGGAACAACCCTCTAAGTAAGAATAAAGACTCTAAATAACTTCTTAAATTTTCAAAACAAAAAATAAAGTTCTAAGACTTAAATGACTGAAAAAAACTTGACCATAGACTCAAGATACAACTTTTTAGAACATAAGGACAAACTTTGGAATGGGAAAAATCACAAGAAACCTCAAAACTCACAGCTTCGGGTGGACCATAGTTAGCACAAATACCTTATAGTAAAACGACCATAAATTCTTCTAGAAAACTCTAATTTGACCATTTGAGGCATTCGAATTTAGACTAATTGATGTTTCCAATGACATATGGCTCAAAGTCTAATTCAGATGGATTTGGTTCAAGTGCGCCTCAGAATTACCTCAAAACTACTGATTGCGTATGTTATTGAACTTTGCCAACGTTGATGACTTGGCTTGCCACATTAGTAATAGTGTGATGGGACACTTGGATGTCATGACTTGATGTGTCATGGGACACTCAAGTGTCACCTTACCTATATATCATATTTGATGAATTTTCATCACTAATGAACTCGACCGATGGATTTTGATAAAGAAGATCCACCAATCGTAGGCTTTCAACCAAGGACATAAATGGAATTTTCATACCAAAAAATTGGTGGGTCTTGATTTTACGGAGACAATTGATTAATTGAGGAAGGGATTGTGTAGAGAGAGATGGTGGTGGTGGGTGTTGATGAAGATGATGTCATTTAGGATGCCGTTAGGGATGAACTATGCTATAATACCATAAAGAAAATAAGAGTATGAAACGAAGAGGGCCTGATCTTTAAAAAAGTGAGTGATGGTTTTTCAAGGCCAATGGTTTTTTGCAATGATAGTAGATAAGATACGAATCATGTTCGAGGTGGAGGTGTGTTCCAATTATTTATGATGCAGAGCTCACTAAGAAGGACAAGTGTAGCTAGTTTTCTCTAGGTGGTTCTAGAATGTGAGTCATGGTGGGGTATGGTGTACATGTCATAGGATCTGTATCTTGTCAAAGATACAAGTGTTTACAGTTCTAAAGTTACCCTTCGGGGTTGTGTGGAGAAGATGGGAGTAGAGTTTTCTGTACTATGTAGCCTTAGCAAAATTCAAGCCAAGGTGGAGATTTGTTGAGTCGGTGATGGTGGCGTGAATTCTCATGACTCTCACCGAGAGTTCACCAAAGAAACACCGTTGGGTATTAAAATACACCTTAAAATGTAGGGTTTCATGTGGTGTATCCACCACCTATAAAAGGAGAGTTTGAGTGGGTGTGCAGTCGCATGTTTTCATTGTAATCTCTATTTTTCATAGTGAAAGCTCTTTTTGCTGTTTTTTCCTATGGACGTAGGCTTCAAGTCGTCTTGTGTTTTGTGTGATTTCTATTTGCATTATTTTCTCTCATTTATTTTGTTGCATATGATCCCAAATCTAGGTCACTGCACAACAATAAGCTATTCCCAAAAGTCTAGGGCAACTTCAAGTTCCAAAGTAGGTATGGGTTTAGGGTTTGACAATTAACTGATGAGTTAAGAGACCTTATAGTAGGTTAAAATACAATGAGCAATGTTTCTTAAAATGCAACATGTATACAGAAAATTTTAAAATTCAACCAAATTTGGATAGGTGTTTATAATTTTTTTATTGGTGTTGTGCTATAGATGCTCTTTGCACATTAATGTAGTTTAACTTAAAGTAGAGGATCCCAAGTGTACCTGTAGACACATGAAAATAGGTATATGGGATGCTCTATGCCTTGTTTTGTTGCTAGTACTTTTGTAAATACAAAATATATGTTAAAGGAAAGGATCCCAAGTGTACCTATATACACATGAAAATAAGTATATGGGATGCTCTACGCCCCGTTTTGTTGCTAGTACTTTTGTAAATATGAAATAGATGTTCTATCTAAGATTTCGTGTGCAGGATGGTGTCCAAGACACCAAGTGACTTCAATGGGTAGGGATTAGATGAAATTTCAAATTCCCACCCATTTTTTTCCAAATGAAGTCACTTGGTGCCCTAGACTCCATCCTGGATAGGAAATTTGCTTCCTTGTAAATACCATGATAATGAGGCTGCTAAGTAAAAGACTTGGCCAGCATAATTATAAAAATACCGTCATCATTTTTTTCTTTTTCTTCATTAGTTTTGTTGAAAAACATTCTTTTGTAGACAACCTCAATGATTATCTGTGTTGACACGGGCCTATATAGGCATGCAATTTATTGACACATGATGGGTTTTTTAATTTCATGTCTCCTTTTTTACACATGAACACTTTCTTGAACCTCAAAGACAATATGTGTCAACTTATAATTCACCATAAACATTACAGACACTTTGTTATCACATAACATTTTCTTCTTTTAATATTTTAAATGCAAACCAAACCAAAGAAGGAAGACCAGGGATACTCATGATCGTCTATGAGTGAAAATTGTCGATTTGGACTCGTCTATTGGGGTTTAGATCTTGTCCTATCTGCTTATGTCCTGTTAGAACCTATCCACAACCTAAGTGCATGGTTTGGCAAAAAAAAGATGTGCACAACCTATGCATAACCATGTTTTTTTTTTATGCCAAACCGTGCACTTTGGTTGTGCATAGGTCTTAACAGGACATAAGCAAGTAGGACAGGATCTACCGCATCTATTACCATTAAACAATCCTTTGCATTGCTTGTGTCTAGAATGTAGACAAAATAAATAAATGAACAAATTAGGGGTGGTATTTTACTTCTTTTTTTTTTCTTTATGATTGTTGTGCCAAAATAGCACAATGGAACAAACACAAATCAGATTTAAATATGCAATGCATGTGAAACAATGCAAGAAAACAATAAATGGCAAACAACAATCACACAAGATAATAATAGTTAACGTGGTTCAGCAAACTTGCCTACATCCATGGGCAAAGACGATCAAGAAATTCTACTAAAATGGAGAACGAAAGATTAGAAAACGTACAACGGCAAGTTTCTAAAACAAAAGGTAAAATCCTACACACTCTCCACATAAGATACGTTCTTGCTTCTATCACAGTCTTGACTTATGTCACTCTTCCGTAGCCACCTTTCCACAAGTCTTCCATGCTACAACCCATAAAACCCTACTTAATAAAGTAGGTGAAACTCCCTAAAATACCCTAATCCAAAAGACGCGGCTTCTTGGCAGGAATGGTTGCACATGGCTCACAAGCCATGTGAAATCAAGATACTTTCCAAAAATTATACTCTAGACTGATTGCTTCAAAGGTAGTTTGACAACATTAGAGGATCCTCTCTCTTGATTGTGGAATGCTAGGGGGAGTGAAAAAGAAAAGGAAGAAAGGCCAAAAGCAGGAAGATTCATCTCACAAATGGCAATAATTTTCAAAAAAAATAATAATAAATAGATTAATCTCCAAGTAATCTATCTGATTAAACTAAAATTTATCCATGAATCCTCCTATATGAATTTTTTTAAATTAAAAACCGGTTTCCATTCATGGTTTAAAATCCAAAGCAAATGTTATGTGATAAAAATGCCTCTGTAGTGTACATGGTGAATTATAAACAGACGTGTTGTTTTGGTGGGTCAAAGGGTCCAAAAAGTATTCACTTGAAAAAGTAGATGGTCAATAAAAGACATCAAATGATTCAAATTCAGAAGCACATCATCTGTCAATCAATGCACGATGATAGAGGTCTGTCTCAAAACAGACAATCATTCTTTAAAATCTCGTTGTTTTTTTTTTTTATTTGTAAAGAGCAAATGCTCAATCTCATTCAATTGGAACTGTTACAATACGTTCTTCAAACATAACAATTGATTTTTGAACATCATCAAAAGAATCCAAATTCCATGGTCCCTCCATCTGGTTCTTAGCTGCAATTGACGCCGAATGATGTGCCACATTGTTACACATTTGCAATTCTCCACGATGGTTTTGTATCCTTTGTCCAATAAAAGTTTGGTTACCGATTGGCAATCTCGTTGGTTAACCAAGAAACTCGGTTGAGTTACTTGATTCAGATGACATCAGCTCTCTCTTTCTTCGAGTTACAACCGAGTTTTCTAAAATGAGTAACCAGGACAAAGAAACTCCGTTAAATAATTAGATTTAAGACCATATACCTCTATAGTAAATCAAGTTTCAAGATACCCCGCAATTTTCTGACCCAGTCGATCCATATTTTTCAGCACTGATGCCATTGGTTTATACTGTAATCAATTGTCCAATATTGAGTAGACCACTTACATATTACTCAACTTATAAAAAACAAAAAAAAAAAAACATTTGCCGTTGCCGTCGCCGCCAACCGCCCCCCACCCCCTAAACGAAAGAAAGAGAGAAAAAACGTAAACAATTCGGAAGGTAATCCGGATCCTCTCCTGCCCACATGTATTCTTGTTGTTAGGAGAGGCGGGTACATAACTCAATCACTTTTTTGGATGGTGATTTTCTCCGACGATCCAATCTCGTCCACAAATGCTCGAAGATTCCTCTCCGAAGAGCCCCCATCCATCACAGCCTCCCTTGCCAAGTCTCTCCATTTCTTAGCGTTCCTTCTCATCTTTTCCCCTCTCTCTCCCTTCATCACTAGTTCCAAGCATCTTTTAAGCTCATTACCTCCCACTATCCCATCTTCTTCTCCTTCATTCACCTCCACCCTCACCCCTGTCCCCCAAACATCTTTGATTAGCTTCGCATTCATCCCTTGGTCCGACCACTGCGGAAACGTCACCGTGGGGACTCCAGCAATTAGGCTCTCCAACGTCGAATTCCATCCGCAATGGGTCACGAAGCATCCAACAGAAGGGTGGCACAGAACCTCGACCTGGCAACACCATGGCACTATCATTCCTTGCTGCTTCAGTTCTTCCATGTTGTTCAGTATCACATCTTCTTCTTTATCGTCTTTTCCGTTTTCTGGCGGTGGTCGCATGACCCACAAAAACGGCCGGCGGCTTTCTAACAATCCGCTTGCGATTTCTCTTATCTGTGGCTTCGATAAATTGGCTAAGGTTCCGAACGATACGTAGACCACTGATGACTCCGGCTTCGAGTTCAACCATTCATTATAGTTACTTGAACCAAGGAATAGATCTCCGCCAAAGGAAGTATCGGATAGGTCCTTCCCATCTAAGAAAGCCGATGGAATCATGGGTCCAATTCCAACCATATTGAACTTACCAATTGCTCTCAGGGCTTCGGACTCTAAGGCATCAAATGTATTCACCAGCACTCGTGGATTGGATTCTCGCTCCAAGTTCTGAATGAGTTCTTTTAATATTAGGAGGATATGATAATTGGTGTCTGAAGGGAGAAAAAAGGAAGGAAGATCTCGGCGGGTGAGGAGTGGTAGTCCTGGTAAGTCTATGGAAAAGGAGGGGTCAATGATATTGTTAGCGATGAGGTCGCCATAGCCATTGAAGTAATAGTAGTAGATGTCGAAGACAGAAGCAGGTTGAATCCACAGTAAAGCCGATGGGATGCTGTGGTTACGTGCCACTTCAGTGGCCCAAGGTAAGACGAAGCTGTAGATTAAGCAGGTCACCGGGTGGCATCCGTTAGCGGAGGCCAGGATCACGTCGGTGAGAGCTTGCAAGCTGCGGCGCTTAAACTCGGAAAAAAAGTGTTGCTTATCATCGGTGGGTTTGACGCCGTCGTCATAGCCGTCTGAGAAGGGGGCGTAGGCCAAGCCAGCGGGGGTGGGGGTGTTTGTCATGCGTCGGTGAGCAGAGGCGCTGATGGCAAGTGTAACATGGGCGCCCGTGCGTATGAGACGCTTGGCGAACTGGAGAACTGGGTTGATATGGCCTTGAGCAGGGAATGCTACAAGAAGGAAGTGTTGGTTCACCATCGTTGAACTGTTAACTTCCTAGACCAATGAAGGGAAGTGCGGGAGACCGGGGCTGTGGAGGACTTAATAATGAAGGATTTGGCTTGTCTCACTGATGACGTTTGTGGTGACGGTTCCAGCCATCTTGAAACTTTCTTTTAATTATTTAAGTTATCGTACATGACTTGGCATACATATTGTCAGCAATTTTAATTTTTGTTCATTTTGAAAAGTGACACGTGATTGACTACACCCGTAACAGTATTTTCTTCCGTGTCCCTTCACTACAATCTGACACGTGATAGATTTTGGAATTTGGTGCCCCTTTTAAATGGAGAATTACATAAGGAGCAAATGTTGATTTCAACACTTTCTTTCTCTCCCGTTTTATTATTTTTAATTATCGTCTCTAACCATATAAAACCCATTTTACATTTTTAACCCTATATACACCTCCCCTTTTTTGTATGGGGACTCGGGAGGACACACTGTGTTGGGTGTAGACGATCCTTTCCCTTTTGGAAATGATGTGAAGACGATATGTGATTTAAGCCACTCAGTTCCTCTCCTGTACTTGAAAGTCTTGCCAACTTCTTTTTGCCCACAGTGCACACGTACTCCAATAAACCAAATCTGAGTGGATGACTTTTTACTTTTTCCAGGTACGTATCCACAGTGCACACGTACTCCAATATGTGATTTTTTTACTAATTTTCGAAAGGTGTAAGTTTTGATTTGTTTACCTCAAGTCAAAGAGTTGGGGCAGGTGAAGGAGAGAGGATCGCTTGCATTTCGAGCACAGTCATGAACAGGCCTATCGCAAATCGCCATGTGGTTCGTTCAGTTCACCCACAATTCAGTCAAATCAAAACCATATGGCAAGTTGTGTGAGCCATTCGTGATTTAGAGGAGTTGAAACTGTAGATGATCCTCTTTCTAAATGTAGATTCCTCACCATTCCTGATAATTCTATGAAATATAAGCAGTCGTTAGCAATGACATTGCCATAGTGACTGAAGTAGCGGTAGTAGGTCGAGACTGGCAAGAAGTTGAATCCATAGGCCATAGTAGAGCCAAGATGGGGGAGTAGGTAATGGATGTGTAGAAAACTACGGACCTAAATGATGCATTTCGAGCATTGGGATGAATCTCACTAACATATTGAAAAGAACATTCTATGAACCTGATGATTTTTTAAGCTAAAAATACCAGGAACAGGGACTTGTTGATTTTCCTTAAGGCTTCCTTTATTTGTTCGTAAAACTTTGACAAGGGATAAAACAAAATGGATGTAAAGTTTTCGAGTATTTGTTTCAAGCAAAATTTTATGTGAGAAAATGTTAAAAAAATAATAAAAAATACAAAATAATTTTTTTTTTTATCCACATTAAGCCCTACAGTAGTACCTATAATAAATAAGAACAATTAATTGCTTCTGAGTAACCATTAAGTTGTACTTGACACTTTTCCCATGTTTTAAAAATCACAATGCCTTGTTGAAGTTTCGACAACATAACATCTTAAATATGACTTATGGGGACAAGTACCCCATATCAAAGAGGATGTCACCTACAAAGATATCATATATATCACTTATATATTTTATTCATCATTTTTAAATATGTAAATGGTCCTCTCAATATTTATCCATTCGTCCATAAAATAAGAAGAAAAAATAGATATCATTACAAGATCCAATCATATCACAAGTCTTAACATTAAAACATATCATAATATAATTACTACCCCCAATGAGGAATGTACCATTATTAGTGCCCCCAAAGAGGCATATATCATCATCATAAAAACCAAGTCCAAAAGAGCAGACATAAATCAAATGTTTCTTACATAGCCCTATATGTGTGTAAATTCAAAACTTGTTTAAGTTTGTATTAAGTGCATGAAAAAACAGGTAGCCAACTAAAAAAAAACCATGCTTCTCTTTAATGATATTTTTAATGGCTCTACGTTGCATCTCTGGAGGTTGTACTTTGAAGGTTGCTGTCATATCATGATCTTTGTTCAACATGCCAAATGCATCACCAAGAAGACCCATCTTAATGCCTTCTACTGAAAATACTAGCTTAGAGAGCTTAATGGCCTCCCCATCACAAGTTTTTGAAGCGATGAGTTGCCCAAGGCCTTCTAATTTTGAAGCTACGATTCCAATCACCTTAACTACATTCTAATTTCCTCTTAAAAAGCTTCCAACATTAGCATTTCTTTTTTGGGATGAGCTTTCAATTCCCTCCATTACATCCTCTAAGTTGATGGAGAGCTTAAATGCCTAGGTACATTGTGGAGTAGGTATAATGATGGGTTCAAAGTCATCTTCTTCCTTTAGTTCTTTTCTATTCATAGCAAAAAAGTCATTCGGTTGGTCATTCCTAAACATAATCTCCATATCATTGTATAATTCAATGGTCTTTCCTTGATAGATATTGGTTTCCTTGTGTGGTTGTTTCATTTCAAGTATTAGAAACTATAATCAACCTATTTAAAATATATATAAATCAATCACTACAACAAAAAACACTTTTTACAGTGTTTTTTAAACATTGTTTAGAGGTGCATTGCGAAAAATGTAGAGTTTAGTATTTTATGCAGCATTTGAAAACACCATATAAAATGAACTTTAAACAGCTGTATAAATATCATTTTATACAGCGTTTTAAGAACACTACATAAAATACTTTAGATAGTGTTTTAAAAACCCTGCATAAAGTCCACTATATGCAGTGTTTTAAAAATGCAGTGTAAAGTGCTTTTTTTTAAAAAAATTTACTTCCATTCATCTCTTCTTGACATTTAACCTGATATTTTCCAACCTAACAAGTACAAAAATTTCCAAAAGTAAAGCAACTTCCTATATAGAACATCCATAAGAAGATTAAACATAACAAATGAAAGATTGTACATTAAGTATAAAGGAATTGGATTCAACTTACAGAACCAATAACACTAAATTGCAAATAAAAAGGACCTGCAAGGATTAACCCATTTGGGAGGTATCTTGCTAGCATGACTTAGACTAAATATTACATGTCCAGATGCATATTTGAATGGTAATTCGAGTAATCTCCCAAGGGAAAAGAAAAAGAATCATAAGTGCAACAAGAGTGGGCAAGAGAGAGTAAAAGCCATGTAAGTGCAACAAGAGAAGGCCAGAGAGAGAAAGAGAACAAACCTTGGAATTGTCACATCTTTAACTAAAAAGAATGAGACATAAAGGATTTGTAATTGATTAAAGAAAACATTCTTATAAGTAATTTCAAGATCTAGAGGAAGTGGCACAAATAAAAGAGAATTTCTTCTTGGATTTGGCATGCACTCCATACATATAAAAAGGACACTCTATAACTACAGTAGTCAGATACATGATTGGCACAATGACTAGAAAAATGGTACAAAATCTAACTTTAATTTTGATCTCATTTGAAGCAGCAACACACAACTACTCCTACAGAACACCCCCTTAAAATTATTGGAAGATCTCATATTAAGAGCTGATGGTATGAAACCGTAAACCTAACCCCTTTATCTCCAACTAGTATCCTAAGCGAGGGCAAATGCACTTACAAAGAAGGTACTCTAAATTTATGTTCTAAATTGGTTAATATAGCACATCAATCCAATCTTGATCAGACAATTGTCTTCTGTGGGATTGTTACCTAAGCAACCTAACCAGACAATGAGTTCCTATAAGTTAAGCTTGTAACAGGACCATCACTGTTACATATGCCTAAAGACACCTATTATTTTAAATTATGAAAAAATGCTAAAGTTTAAGAAACTTATTAAAACTGATGTAATTTCCCCCAAAGACCAACTTATTATTTTTTTGGTGAATACCAACTTATTCTATTAACTACAAGGAAACATCAAAAATAGTTGAGGAAGACAATAAGCTATTTTCCTTTTTTTTCATATATTACCATTCATAGTCCAGTACAATTCAACAGAATTTCAAATATTTTCATTGTTTATGAAAATTATAATTTCCTTGATATTTGTCTTGCCTACCTTGGAATTATCTCCAGGGACTATATAAATGAATTATAAATAGAAAAACCAAAATCAAAGAATCTCAATACTTACAATCTTAATATGTTCGATCCTGAGATGGCATGGAAGCATAGCTTTACCAATGAAACTCAAACCTTTAAGATTCCTTGGGCCCGCTCGTCTTTGAAGGGCCAGCTCACTCAACCATGACATTGTAAAGTTGCTTCCCACTCTAATAAAGAATAGATAAAAAAACATAGATGAAGAATTTCATCGAGACAATGCAAAACTCAAAGCTATAGCCTATAGGCTTGTGGCCTAAACTAGAAACAACTGAACCTATGTTTTCTTTGCTTTCCATTTAAAAAAAAAAAAAAAAAGAGAAAAAAAAAAGAGCAAAGATGAAGAATTTCATTGAGACAACGTAAAATTCAAAGCTGTAGGCTTGTGGCATAAACTAGAAACAATTGAATCCATATTTTCTTTCCCTCTCTGGGTACGTACAAAGATTACAGAAAAGGATTCAACAAACTAAATATTGTTTATGCTATTAAAAGACAATAGATATATTGCTTCAGACAAGGTTTTCTTATCAAGGTTTAGAAGCCTGAAACCCAACTCCAAGTTGA
>JAOXJP010014238.1:0-17638 GCA_025762735.1 Platanus orientalis | reverse complement strand
CCACATAACATGTACACTTAAATCTAGCCCTCTTATGTGGGGGTACATACATAAGTCTTGCTTGATTGTCCGCATCAATGTGTGGGATAATGATTTGAGAGTGCATTGGGTGCGAAAATAATGTTGCAATTTTCATACCATTCGACTAAAGGTCTAGAGTTGTGTAACTATTTTTGTGCTTTTGAGGACGTCTCTATTGATGGGGAAAGATACCGAGGGCCCCATAAATCGACCTCGATAAACTCGCGGAGCCCCGGCATTAAAGAAATTAGCCCAATAAGTTCCCAGGAAAACCAACCAGAGGAGGAAACCAACCCGGGGAGCGTTTGCTAGCCCACGACCTAAAAGATATTAAGGCCACCAATGGGGGGCCTTGCTATGTGACAACCTTTCGACACCTAGGCTTATGAAGAACACCGAGTCACTCACCCCACCCTCCGGAATCCGACACACCAAAATCCTCGTGATCACTTTCGGGGCACAGCCACGACTGCCTGACCCCGAGAAAGGGATTCGCGACCATGACATGCGTTGGACCCCTAAAAATCCCCGACAAGTAAGGTGGGTAAAGACCCTATCTCTCGCACTTAAAGATGAGAACAATCCAGAAACTATTACAAGGGGAGAATATTCCACACAGTTGACTTAACACCCTGAAATGGTAGTGACCCAGACCTATAAAGGGGGATAACTACTCTTTCATCAGGTATGGGACAACAAACCCTAATTTTGGATAACTCCATTTTTCTATATCCCTTAGCTATCTAACTTGATCGTCGGAGAGCTTGAGACCGACACCCTGCTGGTGTCTAGCTTCTTGACTCTTTCTCTTTTGGTGTTGTGCAGGGTCCATTTTGTCAAAAACCTGGGTCAGCTGTGCGACCATCTGATGGGTGTAAGGGCACTCTTGGTCTAATACACCACCAGTTGGCGCCGTCTGTGGGAAATAGAGGATTTCCCTGAGAATCTAAGGTCTGCATGGTTGAGACCAGGTCGATGGCGACTTAACACGATCCTGACACTGGAGTAGACGGGCAAGAAACCTTCGTCTTTGATGGAGTACACCACGAAGCTCCACGAGTAACTGTCATCGAGTAAATGATCCAGGGTTTAACGGCGAGTGTGCAGTTACTGATGGAGCAAAATCGAGAAATCATACAAGAGCTAAGAAGCTGAAGAGGCGAGCCCCGTAACCAGGACGCGAGATAGGGGGGACCCAAAACCCCTCCAGTCGGAAGTCGTGATGGTGGCCAGGGACAAGATAGCGAAGCAGGAAGTGCCACAGCATCTCGGTTCCAGGAGGCGAGCTAGCTCAGGGAGAGGATTCGTACCCCTGACCTCTGGAAGGAAAATATGGAGGATGTGAGATGGGAGATGACGACCATGAAGGAAGTCATAAAGGGAAAGGCCCTGGCTACTGTCGACGAACCGATTTAGAGGACGGACCATCCATTCACTCTAGAGGTGATGGCTCGACCCCTAACTGATAAATTCAAGCCGCCTCAGATGGAAATGTTTGACGATGGTAAGGACCCTCTTGACCATTTGGAAGCGTATAAGACGCATATAAACTTTCAGGTGACTCAAGATGAAATCATGTGTCGGGCCTTTCCAACAACTATCATGGGGTCAGCCCGAGTTTGGTTCAGTCGGTTGAGTTACAATTCCTCGGCTACTTCATAGGCGGTCAGAGACACCGAAAGCCCACCACCTATTTATTAAATATCAAACAGAGCAAAGGCGAGTCCCTAAGAGATTGTGTCCCGATTCAACAAAGAGATGCTGCAGGTGGATGATGCTAAAGAAAATGTGATTGTGGTAGCTCTCATAGTGGGGTTACTACCCTTTAAGTTCCTTTTCTATCTCGAAAAATCTCCTGTCCTGCATGGCCGACCTCATGATGAAGGCATAGTAGCACATGAACGCTGAGGACACTTAACACCCAACGAGAGTGGGATGCCGGGGCTGGCTCACAATTGGACAAAAGGCAAAGGGAGCAACAAGCTACTTGGGAAGAAAGGGCCACTCGGGTGAGGGGAGGCAATGATAACAGCGGGGCTAGGCCTTGGGTCAATCTCCCCCTAAGCAGGTTCCAGAACTACACCCCCTCAATGAGCTCGTGGAGCAGGTGTTTCTACACCTCAAGGATGACCCGAGCATTAAATGACCCGAGAAAATCTTGGTCCCACTAAAAAAGAGAAATCATGACCAATATTGTCGTTTTCACCAGGATCACGATGACATGAACGACTGCTTCGACTTGAAGTAGCAGATAAAAACACTTATCCAACGAGGGCGGCTGTAGAAATTTGTTGCAGGGCAGCCCCAGGTTAGGCTTGAAGATACCTGTTGGGACCCTCCTATTTGGGAAGAGAGAAGTCCGGAAGGACCAATAGGAGAGATTATAATGATAGCCGGTGGGTTTGCCAGCGGATGAGAGTTTAACTTAACAAGAAGGTCACATGTTAGGCAAATTCGCACAAAAAAAGATTGGCAGATGATGACAGAGAGACCGACTAAGTAACGCGGGGCAGATTATCCCCCCATCACCTCTGTAGATGACGCTCTAGGAGGGAGTCAACAATCTGACGACGTGCTAGTAGTGACGTTGGTCATCTCGAACTACATCACGCACCGTGTTCTCATTAACAATAGGAGCTCGACCGATATTCTCTACCTCCTAGTCTTTAACTAGATGAGTATTGGACGAGGCAAACTGAAGCCTGTCCAAACACCCTTAGCCGGATTTACAGGTGACAGGCTGTTCCCACTCGGGGCCGTCGACTTGTTTGTAGTGGCCTGGGCGGGTGGCCAACAAATCACCTTGGTAGTTGATTTCTTGGTGGTCAATTGCCCCTCTGCCTACAACGCAATCCTTAAAAGGTTGGCACTGAACCGGCTGAGAGCAGTCACATCGATTTACCACCTTTTAATGCGTTTCTCAATTAAAGGAGTTTGGAAAGTCAGGGGGGATCATGTGGTGGTTCGAGAATGTATGTGACCTCACTCAAAGGAGAGCCGACCCCAAAAGAGATTATGTCAATCGATAATCTAGAAGTTCGAGACAAGAAGACCCGGGTGGTGGCAGAACCAGAAGGAGAACTTGAGAGTGTTATCCTTGACTCAACAACGCCCGACTGAGTAACCTGGGTGGGGTCAGACCTGCCGGAAGGCTTCAAGAGGTGATTGTAAAGCTTCCTCATCAAGAATCGAGATGTGTTCGCCTGGGCGCATGAAGACATGCCAGGGATAGATCCTCGGTTGGCAATACACCGGCTCAATGTAAACCCGACCTTAAGGCTTGTTAAACAATAGAAGAAAAACTTCGCCTAAAAAAGAAACCAGGCCGTTGTTAAGGAAGTGGAGAAATTGCTCAAAGCCCGCTTTGTAAGGGAGATCCACTATTCCGACTGGTTAGCAAATGTAGTCATGGTACGAAAGCCTAACGGGAAGTGGCATATGTGTGTTGACTTCAGTGACCTCAACAAAGCGTGCCCCAAAGATAGCTTCCCGCTCCTAGGATTGACACTCTGGTGGACTCGATGGCTGGCCACCAAACCCTTAGCT
Source organism: Platanus orientalis (assembly GCA_025762735.1). NCBI lineage: Eukaryota > Viridiplantae > Streptophyta > Magnoliopsida > Proteales > Platanaceae > Platanus > Platanus orientalis. Next base: position 14,071 of record JAOXJP010014238.1, on the reverse strand, counting down.
TCATGGACACGTTTTTGGGGTATAACCAAATAAAGATGCATGAGTTTGACAAGGAGAAAACAACTTTCATTACCGACCGGGGGCTTTATTGCTATGGAGTCATGCCCTTCGGGCTAAAAAACGCCAGAGCAACCTACCAAAGATTCGTCAATGAGATTTTTAAAAACTAGATCAGGAGGAACGTTGAAGTATATATAGACGAGATGCTGGTGAAAGGCCTCATAGCTGAGCAACACCTTTCGGATTTAAGTGAGACATTCCAAACCCTGAGGAAGTATAAAATGAAGCTCAACCCCGGCAAATGTGCTTTCAAAGTATCCACTGGGAAGTTTCTCGGGTTTATGGTCTCTCAGTGAGGGATAGAGGCGAATCCCAAGAAGGTTAAGGCCATAATCGACATGCAACCATTGAGGAACACCAAAGAAGTGCAGTGACTAGTTGGGAGGGTCGTAACTTTGAGCAGATTCATATCGCGGGCCATAGACAAGTGCTTTCCATTTTTCCATCTGTTGAAAATGGCGTTTTGCTGGGACGAAGAATGCGATAAGGCCTTCCTGAAGCTTAAGGACCACCTAGGTTGCTTGCCATTGATCAATCAGCCGAAGCAAGGTAAGGTGTTGTACGTGTACTTGTTCGTATCGAGAACGACAGTCAGTTCAATGCTAATCAGGGAGGAAGGCGAGATGCAAACGTTGGTATACTACACTAGTAGAGCTTTCAGGGGGCAGAGGAAAGATACCTAAGGGTTGAGAAGATGGCGTTCGCATTGGTTGTCACAACCCGACGACTAAGATCTTACTTTCAAGCCCACACGATTCGGGTGCTCACTGATCAGCCGCTTATGACCATATTGCACTAATCCGAGACCTCTGGGAGACTAGTTAAGTGGTCAGTGGAGTTGAGCGAGTTCGACATCAAATACCACTCTCGGGGAGCTATCAAGGGTTAAACAGTGGCAGACTTCATCGCCGAATACACTCAGGCATCAGGGGGGAGTCCAAGGCGCAGGAAGCGCAACTTGGGGGAGAGGAAGCAGGACAAGTAGAGTGAGTGGCAGATGTTGATGGCTCCTTTACAAATAACACAACTAGGGTACGAGTTGTTTTGGTCACACCAGAAGGAAATGAACTTGAGTGCACCATCAGATTTGGGTTTAAGGCAACCAATAACGAGACTGGGTATGAAGCAATGCTTGCTAAGTTACGCCTTGCCTATGCCCTTGGAGCAAAGCAAGTGAGAGTCAATAGCAACTCTCAGCTCGTAGTAAGACAAGTACAAGGGGAATACGAGGCAAAAGATGAATAAAGTAGAATCACACACTGGTAGTGAAAGAGAAGTCCCGATTTGAGCATTTCGCCATACAACAGATCCCACGGGGTCAGAATGAAAAAGACGACAGGTTGGTCAGACTCACATCATCAGTTGTGGAAAATCTGAACCTGGGGATCTTCACGAGTCTATCTAGGCTAAGCACTGAAGCAGAAGAAGAGAAGGAAGTCAACATGGCTAGCCCCGAGCCCAATTGAGTCAATCAGATTATAAAATACTTGAAGAATGGTGATTTGCTCGAGAATAAGGACGAGACAAGAAATGTGAAAATAAGGGTGAGTTGGTATCTCTTCCTCGGCGACACCCTTTATAAGAGGAGCATCAACCTCCCCCTACTCAGGTGCTTATCCAAAGAGGAGGCCGATTAAGTGCTCTGGGAGATACCCGAGGATATATGTCAGAGCCACTTGGGAGGTTGGGCGATGACCCACAAAGCAATCGATGCAAGATACTATTGGCCCTCCATGTAAAAGGACGCAGGCGTGCTTGCCCAGAAGTGTGATAAATGTTAAAGGTTTGCTAATGTCTTCAAAAAGCTTGCAGAGGACTTGGTTCCAATAGCCGGACCATGGCCATTCGCATAGTGGATAATCAACATTGTCGGACCCCTTCCCTGAGGAAAGGAGCAAATGAGGTTATTAGTCGTAGCCATCAATTACTTCACAAAGTGGGTGGAAGCTGAACCCCTAGTTAAAATCACTAAGAAAAACATTTGAGACTTCACCTGAAAATCAATCGTGTGCCGTTTCGGGATTCCGCGAGTGTTAATCACCGACAACGGCAAGCAGTTCGAAAATGCCCGGTTCTAGGAATTCTGTGCAGGACTCAGGATCAAAAACCATTTATCTTCCCTGGCTCACTCACAAGCCAACGGCTAAGTGGATGTCACCAACATGACGCTTCTGAGCATCATCAAGAAGAGACTTGAGAATTTCAAAGGTCTTTGGCTCGAGGAACTACCAAGCATCCTTTGGGCATACTGCACCACGGTAAGGACCCCCACTAGGGAGACATCATTCCTTTCGGTGTTTGGGACCGAGGCAGTAATACCAGTCGAGATCAAGATGACCACATTTAGGGCATCGAATTTTGACTTAGGAAGGAACAATGGGGGCTTCAAGAACAATCTTGACATGTTGGAAGATAAAAGGAACGAGGCCATACTTCGAGTAGCCGTTTACGAGCAGAAAATGATCAAGTATTACAACTCATAGGTCAAAATGAGAAGATTTGTAGGGGGGACTTAGTCCTCAGAAATGTGAGCTTAGCGACACAAGACCTGACATGATTGACCCATCCCTTAGGGGAGAATTTCAGGCCCTCGTGCCCGAGTTACAAGAGTGACCCCAGGTCACAAGATCAACCTATCATTTAAGAGAAAAATCACTAGGCAAAGAGAAGTCTCATAAATCAGCCAAAATAGAGACTTCAACAAGTAAAGCCGGGGGCCTGAGGCGCATTGAGACATGCGCATCACAGCTAAAATCAACCATTCGACACCAAGTAAGTACAGCTACCTCATCTCACATATAAAATTGAAACGGTGGCATAAGAGTGCCCAACGATGTTGAATGAAGGTTCTTGTGAGGGGTAAAGGCTTAAGCCCAAAAGAACGTCACCGGGAACCCTTAACCACCCAAATTATGAGAGACTAGATGGATCTTCTTTCTTTTTCCTGAAAAATTATTGAAGGACAGTGTACCCGCTTGTCGAGAGTATATTATCTAGAGGCATACCTACACTTAGAAAAATTATCATTATCTATCTCTACTCGTTGGGGGAGTATTATCCCCCAGATGTACCTACACTTCGAAAAAATTATCATCATCTATCTCTACTTGGGGAAGTATTATCCTTGAGGCGTGCCTACACTTAGAAAAAATTTTCATCGTCCACCTCTACTCGCTTAAAGGTTATTTACTCCGAGACACACTCATACTTATAGAAATTCATTGACTATCTCTATACTCTTAAGAGCCCCTATTGTGGTCTGACCCAACATGCCCGGAAAACTCGAGAAGAAACATAATCACCATGACATACAACTATACAAAAATTTAAGGAGAAAATTAGCAACAAGAATAAAGTGCATAGAGATGAGGGCAAAAAATAGACTTCATTTATATATTAAAAAGTTACAAGAGAGGATTACAAAAATAAACAAGAAAAAAAGTACAATCACGAGGGGGGTTGACATCCCCTGAGATGACATCCCTCGAGACAGTATCCCCTGGGGTAGTGGCCTCGGCGCCCTCGGCCACCCCGCTGACCACTCCTCTTCCCTCTCCTCCTACCTCCTCGCTCACCTCTTCTACCTTGTCGGGAACAAAGGAAGAAAAGTCGCGATCCGGGAATGCCTCGGCCACCATCTCCCGGAAGGTCTCGAACCCTTCCAAGAAGAACTAGGCCTTGACGACCTCGAAGGCATCAAAGGCCAGGTACTTGGCAGTCGCCATCTCAACGACCTTCTCCCTCTCTTCCTCGGCCTGGATATGGGCCAGTTCCATAGCCTCAACCACATTTTTGCTTGCCACCTCCTTGAGAGTTGCGACAAATGAGTCCTTAACCATGATACGGTGATTCCTCTCTACCTCGAGTTCATCCCTCGCCCGGGTGATCTCTATTTTGGCTGACCGCAATCGTGCCGTCGGCTCCTCGATATGGGCCTTATGTTCCGCGACTCGGGCGGTCATGCTAGTGTTGGAACCCTCGGCCCAATTGACTCTCTCCCGGAGGGCACAGATCTCGGCGTTGGAGCTCTCGCGAGTAGCGCTAAGCTCGTTTTTGGCCTTAGCAAGGCGATTTTGAAACTCGTCCCGGACTTGCTCACCTTGTACTTCTGGATAGAGGCCGCCATCAGGGCCACGGTCTGGAAAAATAGATACGAAGAAGTGAGTCAGTATAAGCATATAAAAGATAAAAGAGAAGCAAAGGGGTAGAAGAAAATTACCTTGGCTGCATAATGCATCATCTCCCTGTGGAGCGCAAAAGGAGCGAGAGATTTTTTTAAGGATTCGAGGTCTTCGGTGGGAATGCCCCCCAAAAGATAATCCCCTCGGGGCTCAGCTTCGATAGCCAAGACAAGGGCCCGAATGAAGATTGACCCCCCTCTGGAGCCGAGGAGGAAAGTACCCGGACGGCGGCTGCATCGAAAGTCGATGCCACTTGGGGAGGGGAAGACGTCACGACTGCGGTAAAAGGAGCGACCCCTGTCGTTGGGGCAACCTCGACGGAAGCCACCACTTGGCCCTTGGCGGCTAGGATTGAAGGGTACCTGATAGTCTCCACCTCCAAGTCCACAATAGGTATGGAGGCCCTAAGAGCCAGGGATGGTACGGGCTGGATTGGCCAGGCAGGTGTTGCCATGGGGGCAACCTCGAGCGGCTGAGCCTTGGAGGGCCCCCCGCTGATGAGGTGCCGCTTCCGCTTGTTTGAGGTTGCAGCCACCCCCTAGCCTGAGCCAAAAACTTCTTGTTTGTCCTCACTGTTGCATAATAAAACATACCATACTCGGTGAAATGGATTAACAATACACTTCAAGACACGGCTAGAACTAGGTCAAATGTTGATTTTAGTAAGACCAGGGATGACGGTGATTATGTGTTGGTAATTCATCTCAGGGGGAACTAGCGAGGCATATATGTGGAAATATCCACTAATCCAAGGAGGGGCCGAGGTTTTCGTAGGTAGCAAAGGCGAATAGGGGATCGGGGTGGCTTAAAATGGCAGAAACCCTTAACCAATTTTTTGCAGTGCATTGTCATTTAAATGAGTGGAAGCCGTATCAGTAGGAGGTTGATTCTTTTTCGTCTCTTTTTGTACGACGGGAGAGGGGGATTGCTAGCCCATTCTAGGCGAACCATAAAGATCGTTGGATTCCTAGGGTTGGTTAAAGTGCAGTGGAATCCATCAACTTTTGGTCGAGGGCGGTGTGTTTAGACTGAGTGGACCTTAATCTCCATTGGAAGGATGTCCTACGGCTGATTCAATCCTCACTAGGGAGGAGGGAGGGATTGTCTATCATCCATTTTGAGGTGGATAGAGCGATTCTTGTTGGAGCCTTTAGGGAGGAAGCTCAAAGATTGGGGCGTTATGGTTTAGGCTCTATTGCTCTGTCACGATTGGTTTGTCATGGTTGGAATCTGATTATGGGGTCTATATGCTCAAGGCATTTAGTAAAAGAAAGATGGATTCGGATTTGGGGGTTGCCTTTTCATCTATGGACGCAAAATTTGTTTGTGGAATTGGGGAAGGCGTGTAGGGGCTGTAGTGCCATTGATTCAGGTACTCTGGACCTCTTGGAATGTCGCTGGGTGTGCCTGAAACTTCGACCCTGTGATCCTTGTCAGATACCTAGGGCCCTAACGGTGAAGGACCGTGCATTATCCTACCGGGTAATTATCAAAATTGAGGAAGAGACCTTGGTGGCTACTCAAGCAGTGCTTTCTCCAGAGTTGATGCACACTAGTTTTGCTGATGGCGGATTAGAGGGTGGTTTTGGGAACCAGCAGATGGTATCTGGTTTTGCGAATTCCGTGGGCTTTCTAGGTACGGGAGAAATTTCAAAATTTAAATCCAGGGCTTCAAGGTTGAGGCTTGAATCTAAGGATTATCTCTTCGAGTCCCTACAGTTGGATCAGCCACGTGTTAGAGATCAGGAATGCTGTTCTGAGTTGTTGGATGGTGGTGTGAACACCCATGTGGATATGCTGGCTAAGGACAATGAGATGGGGCCGGTGGCTTTTCCTATTCCAACACCTACGCATATGTCCTTGGATCGAAGAAACCCACTTTGGACTTGGGCCAGACCTAGCACTGTGGTCCGAGCCAACGTAGGGGCTGGGCTCTTGGATTGCGGGGCTTGGATAATGATATGGGCGTGGGCCCCAAGGCAATGGCAACAGTGACTTTGGAGTGGGCTTCATTAGAGCCCAAGGTAATCGTCCAAGCGAATGGGTTTCGGCCCATTTCGGGAACTCTAAGAGGGGTTGTGACGTAGATGTTGGGCTATCTTAGGACAGAGAGTTAGATCTCTATAGGAAGGGTAGGTTTGGGGGTTTGATTGAAGTGGGAGAATTGTCTTCACCACCGGTGCTCTTTGAAGAACCGCTAATGACTCTTTCCCCGTCTTCTGATTTAGCTACCCTTGATGCTTTGGACATGGGGTTCCGGTAGCTAATTCGAGAGGAGAAAGCTCTTGTGTAGGTTGATAGTAGATCGCTGATTGACCCTGTACACTCCGATGAGTTTTTGGATGGCGTCAACGACTAGGCTTGTAAAGGTTCAGCTTCAGTTCGAGGCACGATGGTGTATCCTGCTAGTAAGGATGGTTTTGCTAGCACAAATTCAAGATTTTATAGTTCGTTTATCACAGAATCTGTGAAAAGGGTGAAAAAGAAAGGATCGTTGTTGGTTGTGGTGGTGGCTCCGGCTCAGGAGAATCCTCTTTCTGAAATTTCCCTTTAGGTTCTGGAGAAAATGGAAAACGTAAGTAATTTTATGGGTATATTGTTCGAAGGGGTGGAAGAACAAGCTTAGAATTTCTTCGCTGCGTTGGAAAGGGCTGGTTCCATTAGGGGTTTGAAGCATCAAGGTTCTAAGATTCATAGGGAGGTGAAAAATTTAAAGTGCAGTGTGAATTAGGAAAAAAGGAGTGGCCGTGTGGGTGGTGGTCAGCAATCCACTCGAGGTTTAGTGCATTAGGCCTTGGCGTTTCTTTCTTGGCTCTTGGGGTTCTTATTCTTAATCATGTCTATTTCAACTCTCTCTTGGAATGTTCGTGGTTTGGGTTCTAGGGAGTAAAGGGTGGTGATCAAAGACACCGTGGGACGCAGTAAAGCCGATGTGATCCTTCTTCAGGAAACTAAGTTGAGTTCCTTGAACATGGGCTTGTTGCGGGAGATCTATCCCTTTGGTTTCCTTGATGGTTGTTTCCTTCCTTCTGTGGGAGCCTCGGGAGGTGTTTGGGTTGTTTGGGACTCTGCAAAGATTAGATTAACCGATTCTTGACAGGAGTCTTTTTCGATATCTATTAAAGGCTGTTCTAAGCTTGGGGGTTATGAGTGACTCATTACTGCGGTTTATGGCCTGTGTGATAGTGCTATCTTCCCTGTTTTCCTGGAGGAGCTTCGGCATATTAGAAGCCGTTGGGCTAGACCCTGGTGTATAGGGGTTGATTTCAACAGAGTTAGGGTTTTAGGGGAAAGAAGTGGGGGTGGGCGTAGAACTAGAGGCATGAGACTTTTTTCGGAATTCATTGACCAGTTTGGACTTAGGGATATCTAGCTTGCGGGTGTGTTCTTCACTTGGTCAAACCTATAGGAGAATCCTTCCTTGAGTAAATTGGACCACATCTTGGTTTCAGGTGAATGGGATGATGCCTTCCCTTTGTGTAAGGGTGAAGCTCTTGCTAGGCCCACATCAGATCATATCCCTATTCTTTTGAAAGGTAATGCGATTCAGGGTGGTCTGATACCTTTTAAGTTCGATAACATGTGGCTAAAGCATAACAGATTTGTGGATTTAGTTAGAGAGTGGTGGACTAGCTTTGTAGTGGAAGGTATACCGGGACAACAATTTAGAGGTAAACTTAAACTCCTGCGTTAAAAACTAAGAACTTGGAATAAGGAAAGTTTTGGTGTGGCGGAAGATAGGAAGAAGTCTCTTTTGGATGAAATTGCCCATTAGGATTTGAAGGAGTTGGAGAGTGGTCTTTCTCGAGAGGAAATCTCGTGCAGGGATGTTGCTAAGGAAGACTTTAGAAGGCTGGCTTTGATGGAGGAAATTAAGTGGAAGCAGAAATCGATAGCTCTTTGGTTGAAGGAAGGAGATAACACCAAATTTTTTCATAAAATGGCCTCATGCAGGTATAATGGGAAGAACATTTCGAGGTTGTTCATAGGTGAGGGGGTTGTGGAAGATAGGGCCCGGATTCAATCTCCTATGGTGGAGTATTTCAAGGAGCTTTATGCTGATTCTGGTTTTTAAAGACCAAAGCCTGACGGGTTAGACTTTAGACAACTTGATGATTTTCACAGGGTATAGTTGGAAAGGCCAATTTTGGAGGAGGAAGTTAAGAATACTGTTTGGGAATTTGAGGGTGATAAATCCCCAGGCCCAGATGGCTTCACCATGGCATTCTATAAGGAATGTTGGGATGTTTTGAAAAGTGATCTTATGGAGGCTATTGACGATTTTTTTATTTCAGATTTTATGGATTTTGATAGTAATGTTACGTACATTTCTCTTATTCTGAAAAAGGAGGGGGCAACTCGGATTAGTGATTTTAGCTTGATTAGTCTGGTAGGCACTTTGTATAAAATCATTTCCAAGATTTTAGCAGACATGCTCAAAGCAGTTTTGCATCTGATCATTTCGGGTTTCCAAGGAGTGTTCATTAGGGGCAGACAAATTTTGGACGGGGTTTTGATTGCAAATGAATGTATAGATTCGGTTCTCAAGAATAAATCTTTTGGAGTTCTTTGCAAGCTTGACTTGGAGAAAGCTTATGACCGAGTGAATTGGAAGTTTCTCGACTACATGTTGAGGAGGATGGACTTTGGTTTGAAATGAAGAACTTGGATGAAAAAGTGCTATAGTTCGGTCACCTTTTGGTGTTACTTAACGGGGAGTCTGTGAGTTTTTTTAGAAATTCAAGGGGTCTGCAGCAAGGAGACCCACTCTCACCTTTCTTATTCTTGATTATTGCTGAGGCTTTTGGGGTGATGCTTGAGAGAGCTTTTCAGAATGCTCTGCTTGAAGGCTTGCCTGTAGAGCAGAATGAAGGAATGGTGTCCCATTTGCAATTTGTGGACGACACCTTGGTGTTTTGCAAGGGTTCTATTGCCCAAATGAGATACTTACGATGTGTTATTAGATGTTTTGAGGCAGTCTCTGGCCTTAGGGTTAATCTGTCTAAGAGCAGGTTGCTTGGTGTGGAGGAGGTTCCTAATTTGTCTAATTTGGCAAAGGTGTTGGGTTGTCAAGTCGATTATCTCCCATCTTCTTATCTTGGCCTCCCTCTTGGGGCCCCTTATAAGCGAAAGGAATCTTGGAATCCAGTCATCAATAGGATCCAACAAAGATTGGCAGGGTGAAAAGGTATGTATCTAAGGGAGGGAAAGTTACTCTTCTCAAATCAGTGCTTGCTTGTCTTCCAAAATTTTTCACGTCTCTTTTTGTCATTCCTTCATCCGTTGCTAATCAAATTGAGAGTGTAGAGGAATTTTCTTTGGGATAAGTGGAAAGGGGCTGATAGCATTCACTTAGTTGCTTGGGAGGATGTTTGCAAGCCTATTAAGCAGGGTGGTATCGGCATTAGAAGAATCCGGGATTTTAATCGGGCCCTTCTTTCTAAGTGGCTGTGGAGATTTGGGTTAGAAGGTGGAAGCCTATGGCGGAATGTGATAGCTAGCAAATATGGGATTGCCAACAAATGGGAAACGAAGAGGGTCAAGTGCTCATGGGGTCAGCCTTTGGAAGTGTATTTCCTCTCAGCAGGACTTCTTTAGGCAAGTCATTGCTATGGATGTAGGGAGGGGTTGTGACACCCTCTTCTAGCATGATAGATGGTGTAGCACTAGACCTCTTAAGGAGGAAGTGCCGAGGTATTTCCTCTCAGCAGGACCTCTTAATAGGCAAGTCATTGCTATTCTCTCTTACTTTTGACAAGTCTGCTCTTGTTGCGAATTATTGGGAATGAGGGCTAAATCAAAATGGTTGGAACATTCCTTTTAGACGACACCTATTTGATTGGGAAATGGATCAGATGATTAGTCTTATTGATCTGGTTGACCACTGTCTCCTTAGTGGTGATCGTGATGATAGGCGTCTTTGGCTCCCGAGTAAGAAGGGGAATTTCTCGGTTAAAGAGTGCTTTTGGTCTCATTTCAGGGATGGAAGCTTCAAGCTTTAATTGGCAAGATATCTGTAAAACCAAGGTGCCATATAAAGTTCTCTTTTATGTGTGAACGGTTATTAGAAACTGTATCCCTACCTTGGATTTTCTACAAATAAGAGGCCTTATACTTTCGAATGCTTGCCCCCTTTGTCTTAAAGACATGGAAACATCTTCCCATTTATTGTTACATTGTCACTTTGCTCGCGCGATTTGGTCTTCTATGTTGGTAGCTTCCAATGTTTCGTGGGTTTTTCTGGCCTCTTGTTCATCTTTTTTTTAGCAATGGCATCCTCTTGGAAGGAACCAAAAGGGATCGGTGTTGTGGTAATCATTCTTGCTAGCTATTTGGTGGTCCATTTGGCTTGAAAGGAACAACAGAGTCTTTGAGAACTATGCGGAGCCATCTTACAAAGTCTTCATGAGAGCTAAGGATAGATGTTTCTTGTGGGCAACAAACTGTAATATCTTTTCTGACTCTTTGTTGGTTGACATTAAGTTAAACTGGGTTATCCTTGTTTAAGGAGGTGAGGCCCCCTAGCTTGTTGTGCTTGGTTGGTTGTTCGGTCTTTGGCCTTGGGGACGCCTTATCTCCTTTAATAAAATTTTAAGTTATCAAAAAAAAAAAAAAAAACCTGGGATTAGAAATTAGTCGTACAAAAAAAATGGAGGAGAAAAAGGGAGGAGGCAAAGAAAAGTAGAGATGATGGGAACAGAAAAAGAAAACACAACTAGATAAGAAAAACAAAAAAACAAAAGGGAGAAGGGAAGAAGAGCGAGCTACGTAGGTCAGGCCCGAACCCACACTAGTGGAGGTGCTCGAGGGTAACCAAGTTGGGGAAGGTGTGGGATGAGTAGTTCACGACCTCCCTAATGCAGGCTTCCTCCTCGGGAGATAGCTTGCTTATATCCAAAACTGGCACAGGAAGCAAACGCATAAAAGGTAGAACAAATGGCATGATATAAAAAAAATGAGTAGAAAATTGCGACTCACCTATAGGGCTGATGGCAAACGCCCCAGCCTGGTTGAACCTCACAAGGGCAACCTCCCCCGGGGGGTACTTCCAGCCTTCGTCTGTAACGAAGGAGTATCGGCCCCTCCACCTACTGTTAGAGCTAGGGAGCCTAGTCACCAGGGTCATGGCTAGCAAAATAGAACCGCCTTGGCTCTTGCTCTTTAGGACAGTAGCAATGGAAAAACTCGTTCAGGCGTTGGGTATTAGTTGCCTTGGTGTCAACCTAAGGCATAATAGAAGTTCCTTAAAAAACGAGGGAATTAGAAATCGAAGGCCCGTCAGAAGGGCCTGTTCATACAGCGCCACGTTGCCGGCTGGGGCTGCGAAGGCCTGGGTACCCTCGGGAGCCGAAAGAATGACCCTCTTGGGAATGAGGTATGTGGAACGAAATCGAGTCAGAGCAACTCAAAGGCATAATCGACGGTGGTAAAATCTTGCTAATGAGCAATCTCCCCCGTTGTCTCTTGGATATTAGATGGAGCCGGCTCAGTGGCCTGCTCCTCCACAGGGTTTTGACAGACCTTCGATAGGTTGTCGGCCTTGTCGACCATCCGGTCAACAGTATCCTTGGACACCATTGGGTAGGGGTTTACAGAAAGGAAAAAAGGAAGAGGACGAAAAATGAAGATGTCGGAAAAAAGTGAAGTAAACAGACAATTAGACACAGTAGCATCTAACAAACAATATAATGAAGATATGATGAAACAAGATTCAAACTACGAAACAAAACTAAATACTTGGGCAAGGAATAGGCGCTCGGAAGTAGGAGGGATGCCGGAGTTGGTGAAGATCAAATGCCCCAAAGTGCAATAGATGTCGGAAATAGCAACGAACAAATGCCGGGAAGCGAAGAACTCGTCGGAAATCGCCTAAGAAGTAGATGTAAACGCAAATGAAAGTTAGGAATGATAAAGAAAAATGAACCCCTCTTTCGGGGAGGTATTTATAGGTAGCCCACACATCCTCGACTCTATGCTTGTTGCGCATCTACGGGGTAGCAAAATCAATCCTAGAAACGAGGCGATGCGCGAATCTCGAAATCTTTAAAATGTTTAAATATGACTGTTCATAGCCTAGGGATCCGAAGAGACACGACGCTTGACATGATTCGTAACCGGCGCTAGCATGCCCCCTCGATTACAAAGACCCATTAAATACGTAGCTATCATTAGCGCTTGTCCCAATCAATGTCACCTTGGTAACCTAAACGACGGGCCACTTATGCCGAAACAAAGGACAATGGCGACAAACGGTTCACATTCCCGAGCCATGTAACCTTGGACTCGAGAATGAGGGGGCCTACTGATGGGGAAAGATACTGAGGGCCCCATAAACCGACCCCGATAAACTTGCGAAGCCCCGACTCTAAAGAAATTAGCCCAATAAGTTCCCAGGAAAACCAGCCCGGGGAGCGTTTGCCAGCCCGCGACCTAAAAGATATTAAGGCCACCAACGGGGGCCTTGCTATATTACAACCTTTCGACACCTAGGCTTACGAAGAATACCAAGTCACTCACCCCACCCTCTGGTATCCGACACCAAAATCCTCGAGATCGTTCCCGGGGCACAGCCTCGACTGCCCGACCCCGAGAAAGGGATTCATGACCACGATAGGCATTGGACCCCCAAAAATCCCTGACAAGGAGGGTAGAGACCCTATCTCTCGCACTTAAAGATGAGAACAATCCAGAAACCATTATAAGGAGAGAATATTCCACACACCTAGCTTGACACCCTGGAAAAAAGGCAGGGATGGTAGAGAAGGTAGCAACCTAGGCCTATAAAAGGGGATAGCGACTTTTTTATTAGGTATGAGACATCAAACCCTAATTTTAGATAACTCCATTTTTCCATATCCCCCAGCTGTCTGACTTGATTGTCAGAGAGCTTGAGACCGGCGCCCCGCTGGTGTCTAGCTTCTTGACTCTTTCTCTTTCGATGTTGTGCAAGGTCCATTTCGTCAAAGACTTAGGTCAACTGTGTGACCATTTGACGGGTGTAAGGGCACTCCCGGTCCAATACACCACCATCTATAATTGAAGGCAAAGAGGAAATATTTCGTGAAACTTTGTGTGGTAAACGGGTCGATCATTTAGGGCGTTCTGTCATTATCGTTGGACCTTCACTTTCTTATGGCATTTGGTAGCCTGATTGGATATTCTTATTAAGAAGATATATTATCCAAGTGAAAGAGGAGTTGCTAGTTTGTCAAAATGGTGGAATGAGGAAATACCAAATGCTAACAAGTTGAGTTTTTTCCTTCTATGGAATTTTAAAATCATGTTACAAGGTCTTTTTATAGCATATTAGACTTAGATATCAAGGTAAGAATTTTTGGAGGACTAAACAAAATCTTTAAAGTACAATCTTGACCTGGAAAAAGTTCCTCAAGTCCACTAGTGGAAATATCTAGGAAAATATTAAGCAAATATGTATGGTTGCGTATCAATAGCCTTTAGTGCTTATCTCAGTGGACCGAGGCTAAAGACCTGCTTGTGGGTAGCCTATCCAATGAGACAAAATCATCGTCCCGTGTGTCCGCGAGGTCTCATCGATAGAAAAATTCCAATAGCCTTAGTAAGAATATCAACAACCTGGAAAGAAGTAGTGACATGAGGAGAGTAAGATTTTCTGCTTGTGTGAGGCTGAAGGGTGTACTATGAAGATTTTTCTTTCTTTTATTCTCATCATAATATGCAAAGTCATCTTGGTAATAGGAATCTTCTTCGTTACTGCAGTAATGCAAGTTCCCGGTTTGCGGCAATGTTTAACAACTCGGATCAGTCTGGTGACTCGGAAGTCTACCGATCTGAGTTACTTGGTAACTTGT
>JAOXJP010014227.1:0-17638 GCA_025762735.1 Platanus orientalis | reverse complement strand
TGCTTGAGAGTCCTATCCCCACACCAAATATCTTCCCAGAACATCACTCTCCTCCCATTCCCCACTTCGAAAGTCAACATTTTCTAAAATGAGGAGCAAACTGCATAATGCCCCTCCAAGGGCTCCGCCCAATAGGCCCTCTCAACATCGGTAAGTCCCAATCATCAACAATGGCAAACTTTTCAGCCACCACTTGCCTCCACAAACTTCCCCTTTCATAACCAAATCTCCAAAGCCATTTGCTAAGGAGCGCTTTATTCATAGATTCCAACCTCCTTAAGCTTGCTCCCCTTTTATCTTTTGGAGTGCAGACTCTCCCACGCCACCAAATGCATACCACCTCCATCTTCTCCTTTCCTCTAAAGGAAATCTCTTTGAATCTTTTCCAAAGAGGCACAGGACAGAGAGATAATGGAGCGGAATACCGGCTAAAGAAGCTTTTATTAGAGTGAATCTACTTCCTTTTGATAAATATCTTGCCTTCCAACCGCTCAACCTCTTTTTCATCCTTTCTACCAAAGGATACCACAGCTCCTTTTGTTTTTATTTTGCCCCAAGGGGAAGTCCCAGGTAAGAAGATGGAAAGCTACCTTGTTTACACTCCAGGTCAACCGCCAACTGATCCAAGTTAGGCACCTCACCAATGGGAAACAGAACACTCTTGAACAAATTTAGCTTTAGGCCAAAGACCACCTCAAAACAACGCAACACGCATCTCAACAGTCTAATTTGCCTTTGAGAATTGTTACAGAAAATAATGATGTCATCTGCAAATTGTAAATGGAAAACCATCAATCCACCATTTCCTATACTAAATCCCTCAAACATGCCCACTGTCGCCGCCCTTTCTAACATACCCCCAGCACTCCTGCTACCAAGAGGAACAAGAGGGGAGATATAGGATCCCCTTGCCGAATGCCCCTACTACACCCAAAATAACCTTTCGGAATCCCATTCAAGAGAACTGAGTAATACATGTCAGGCTGATGGACCTCCAAATCCAAAGCCTCCATTTCACCCCAAAGCCACATCTCTACAAGATATACACAAGGAAATCTCAATTCACATGGTCATAAGCTTTTTCCAGATCCAATTTGCACAAAATTTCAGGCCTGCCTTGACGAATCCGAGCATCCATAAGTTCATTCGCACATAAAACACCATCCCCCATAGACCTCCCCTGAAGGAAAGCCCCTTGTTCCCTTGGAACGATACCCAGGAGCACTTCTCTAAGCCTCACCGCCAAGCACTTAGAGATTATTTTATAAGTACTCCCTATCAAGCTTACAAGCCCAAACTCCGATAGGTGATCCGCTCCCTCCTTTTTTGGAATCAAGGCAATGTAAGTAGCATTATTGCCCTTATCCAAGAAGCATTTCTCATGGAAATCCTTGAAGACCAGCAATAAGTGCTCTTTGATGACTTCCCAACAGGATTTATAGAAAACAATGGTGAATCCGTCCGGCCCCGACACCTTGTCTCCATCTAGCAACCAAACTGCCTTCTTAATTTCTTCCTCCTCAAAAGGCGTTTCTAGCCACTCCGCATGTCCATCTCCCAGAAGAGGAAAGTGCATACCATCCATTTTTGATCTCCTCAGCCTATCCTCCCGGAATAAAGTTTTGAAATATTCCTCTTAGTGGCTTTACATATCTTCAAGATTGTCAACCAAATCACCCCAATATGAAGATAGTGGATATGGTTCATGGATCTCTTGGTTGATGCCATCCTATGAAAAATTTTGGTATTTCGATCTACTTCCTTAAGTCATTATACTCTGGATTTTTTATGTCACATAATCTCTTCCATCTCCAGAACCCTCTCAATCTCCCACTGAGTCTCCTTTCGAATAGCCATCTCACTCAAGCCCAAGCCTTCTTCCTCTTCCTTTCTATCCCAGCTGGAAATCTCATCCATCAAATTAATTTTTTTCCTCTCAATGTCACCAAAAACCTCCTTATTCTAAACCCTTAGCACCTCCCTCAACTCCTTTAATTTCAATTTGAATCTCTGACCCGGAGGGCCATCCACCTTGAACCCATCCCACCAACCCTTTACTAGAGCAACAAAACCAGGATGGGGAAGCCACATATTCTGAAACTTGAAAAGGCGAGGACCTAGTTGAATTTGAGCTTCCCCCCCTTTTAACAATAATGGGGTATGGTCCGACCCCACTCTTGGTAACACTAGGACACACACCTAAGAGAAACACTCCTCCCAATCAGTAGAAATAAGGAATCTATAAAATTTGCTCATAGAAGTCCTTTCCTGCATGTTAGACCATGTGAATCATGCCCCTGAAATTTGAACATTAAGGAGATCATTCTCATCCACGAATTCGCAAGATTCATCCATTCCCATTGTCCTCCTAACCGCCCGACTCCTCTCTTCCAAATACAGTACTTCATTAAAATCTCCTCCCACACACCACAGAAGATCCGACCTGTTCCTGATTGATTGCAATTTTGTCAAGAAATTCTCCAAACAGTCACCCAAAGAAGGGCCATACACTCCTATTAATACCCAACGCTGTTTTTTTCCTACTATAGCACCAACAAGCGAAACTGAGTAAGAGTCTACCCAAGTATCTATCTACTCCACCAGATCTTGATTCCAAATCATCATAATCCCACCAGCAGCCCCAACAAATGGTAAGGCGATCCATCCCATGCTAGAAAAGTGGCACAAACTTCTCACAATGTCCCTGCACACTCTCTCCAATTTTGTCTCTTGGAGGATTACAATATCCGGCTCATATCTACTCACCAACTCCCGCACCAATCTCCTCCTATCCAAGTTGCCCAGGCCCCTAACATTCCAAGACAAAATTTTGCAATTCATCAGACACCTTGTTTAGGCCCTCTAGCTCTCCTCCCAGACCCTCCACATCGCTGGGTATACCAATATATGGAACGCAAGTTTAGGCAAAATGAGAGTGGAAAAGAGGGAGTAGTTAGAATTGATAACCATGAGATACCTCGGAGTGATCATTTTTGTTATCTTGGTTCAATCATGCACAAAGAGGGAGATATTGTAGATAACATTGCTCACATAATTTCAGCGGAATGGTCAAAGTGGAGAGGTGCTTCTGGAGTGTTGTGTGATAAACGAATACCACTAAAATTAAAGGGGAAATTTTATAAGACAGCCATAAGACCAGCCATGCTTTATGAAGCAGAATGTTGGGCAGCCAACAAACAACACGTACATAAAATGAATGTTGTTGAAATGAGGATGTTGAGATGGATGAGTGGCAAGACTAGAAAGGATAGAATTAGGAATGAATCCATTTGTGGGAGCTTAGGTGTAGCACCCATAGGTGATAAACTGAGGGAAAGTTGATTGAGATGGTTTGGTCATGTGCAACGAAGATCAATGACTGGATCAGTGAGGAGGAATGAGACAGTCCAAGTTAAAGATGCTAGGACCAGAAGAAGGCCAAAATTGACCTGGGTTTAAACAATAAGGACGGACATGGCAGCTTGTAATTTAACAGTAGATATGGCCCTAAATAGAGTGGGATGGCGGAATAGGATTCATGTAGGCGACCCCAAATAGTTGGGATAAGGAGGTTTGTTGTTGTTGTTGTTGTATATAATAAAAGAAATTTATTATGCATTTATTTATTTCTATATAGTTCTTATTTATTTATTTATTTATTAACTATCCTGATTGGCATCACATCACTCGCTCAACCTATATATATATATATATATAAGATTTGACCTACATTAGTGTGACCAATATGTGATCATTGACTGATTGACACATGATATGTATAACGTTAATATCATTAAAAAATGTACTCAATTCAACAAGTAGGTGCTCAAAAAGAGGCATCAGATGCAAAAGACAATCTGTAGTACACCTCACATGTGATATGATATGTAAAGTTGCTTTACTCTAACAAAATGTTGCTTTTGCATGGATTTATATTGAGATATCACCTTAGTCAGAGTTTGGTGAGTTGCGCCAAGCTCGGCCCTCAGGCTTGTGCCGAGCTTGAGCCTGATTCTTGCATGACAAGCTTGAGCCAGGCTGGGAAAAGCTCGGCTTTATGACACTCCTAGCTCTTTGTTATCATTTGTACGTCTATCTTCTCAATCTAGTTTCCTCTCTAGTTCAGGTTTTTTTATTTATTTTTCAAATTCCCTTAGAAAGAGAGGAGTAAGAACTTAAAATTTTTCTACCCCCCCCTTATTTTTATAGGTGTAAATGGCTTATTAAGGTAACTGCTATGTCTAGTGAGTTTGCCTACTATTACTTTTATGTCTCAAAAAACCATAGAATGCAATGAAATTTTGCACGAAATAAGTCATTTGAGGGTGATTTAGGATCAATGCCCTGATGCTTGAATAGAGAAATCTACAGTAAAAAAAAAATGATAGAAAACAAAGAATAGAGAAAGAGAAGAAGATACCAACTAGAGTTACACTAGTTGAATCTAGGATTGAAAGCTTCACATTGTCAAAATTCTGTAATAATACACAACAGTTGTAGGCCTTGAAGTTTTACAAAGTCTATATATATATATATATATATATCCTTTACATTATAGGCTTTTCCAAATGACAAATAATTTGCTCCTTTTTATGGAGCGCCCCTGTTTTTTCCAAGGTGAAGAACAAGTTACCACGTGGGACAAAATTTTCGATCGATTTAATGTTAAAATAAAAGTTTCAAAATCTCTAAAATACCCTTCATCCTCAATTCCTCATTTGTCTTCTCTTCTCTCTCACAATTTTTTTCCCTTCATGTTCTTATTTGACCGAATTTAGATCGGTAGGGTGTAATCATTACCAGTTGCCATTACCACCTCCAGGCTCTCATTGACATTGGAGAGAATAGTAAATGTGCTAATAACGTAATATTGTTGTCCGTTCGTGTTGTATCCTCTGTTGCCCCTAACATGGAGCATGAAAACAGAGAATCCGATTGAAATCAAAATGGGTGTGTTTTGCCTTGCATATGATCAACAGGAAGGATACATGGTGCCTCCTAGTCCATCAGCCATTACAGTCCTAGAAACTTGCTTGAAAAACCCCATCATCTTTGGCCGCCTCATCTAACACCCCACACTAGGCAACACACTTGCACATTCCTTTGGCTTCCCTTCGACTTCCTCTTCTCCCTTGTTTGTGTCTACTTAAACATCCCCATTGCCGAGTACATCATACACATGATATTTTTGAGTCTCCCTTAAACCCCGAAATCAAATCGAATCGTTTCTGTTTTGCAAACCCTAAAAGATTCCTCACTTTCTTTTTTGATTGGGATTCTGATATATTGATTGTCTATACGCCTAGAACCATGGACTAATCTTCACTAGAAACGCTGATACAAGTGAAATGGGAGTCAATGAGAACTGCTTTCCTGACATGCAACTGTCTGGAATCGCTCCTGACAAAATCCATGATCACAAATCTGGTGATGGCGTTCAAGATCTTGAATGGGGATGATCTGGTGCAAGTGATCGTGATAATAGGAGCAAGGAGGGCATTTTGTTATGGGGTGGATTTGATGTTAAGAACATGGTAGATGGAGTGGTGTCGGATCTCAGTTGGTGTCATTAATGTTACCTCTAAAAAGCAACAGCGTTCTCTGATCACAAGTTCACAATTGTTGGGAATGAAAAGGCATGGTGTTTCATGAGAGGAAAATAAGGTATTTTGGGGTTTTGAAATGTTTCTTTTTTAATGCCTGTTTTGCCCACCATTTATGCTACTTGTCTTCACTAGCTCATAACTAGAAAAAACAGGTGAACATGGAGAAATGAGCAAATTTTTTGGCTTTCCAAATCCTACTCTCAGTAGAATTCTTAAAAAGTTAAAATTCTAAAATAGCTAATTCCTGTTACAAAGTGATACCTTGCCAATATTTTGGTGATAACTTCTCCAAATTACATCAGATTTTCAAGATTTGGACTCATTGGAAAGTTAGGTGAATAACCTTTCAAATGACACCAAATCAACCCAAAACAGGTAAGTTTTGACCTCTCAAAATAAGATGTAAAGTAAAATGATGAAAATAGATCATTCACTTTCCTAAAAAACAATAAAACCTATTCTATTTGGAAATAAAAACTAAAAACCCCTAATCCGACTGACAATAAATATACCTAGATTAACATGAAATTGATGAACCATACAAAAATCTTAAACTCAAAATACCCCTGTATAAGTCTATCAAAATTTTATTATAAGTTGTTTCCCCCGTTTTGCATCAGTGGGGATCCCAAAATATTTATTTTATCTACAATATATGAAAAATGAACACTACTTAAACCCTTCATGAATATATCTGCAAGTTGATACTTTGTTCGAACAAAAGGATTGTAAATACAACCAGACTTGATATAGTCTTTGATAGAGTGTTAATCAATATTCACATGCTTTGTTTTATCGTGCTGTACTGGATTATGTGCAATGCTGATGGATGTCTTATTATCACAAAAGAGATTCATTGGACCTTTCACAGAAAATTCCAATTCATTGAGTAACTTCTTCAACCATAAGAGTTCACAAATCCCATTGCCATCAAACAAAATTCTTCTTTAGCATTGGACTCCGCAACCATCGATTGTTTCTTATTGCACCATGTAACAAGATTGCCTCAAACAAAGGAAAAATACCCCAATGATGACCTTTGGTTAGTCAAGGAACCGGCCCAATTTGCATCTGAATATGCTGCCACAACTATTCTCTGATGATCATACTTCTTATATATAATTTCTTTTCTTGGGCACCCTTTTAGGTATTTCAAAACTATGTATGTAGCTTCCATGTGAGCCTGAATGGGAGCATGTATAAACTAACGAATCTCACCCACTGCATAAGTTATGTTAGGTTTGGTTAGGGACAAGTAAATGAGGGGCTAGGATTACATACAAATGAAGTTTGTACTAATGCGTTTAAACAACACCTAGAGGCTAACACATCAGTGCCGAAAAGTGACACACACTTTTTGGGGGGCGCTTATCACGTTTCAGTGCTGATGTGTCCGCCCCTAGAGCCATTCGGATGCATCAGTACGAATTTCCACTCATACCTAATCTTTTCCGGTAAATGAGATGTCCAACAAGTCGTTGATATTTACTCGCATCAATTAACCTCTCACTATCACCTTCTTTCAGTCTATGATTTACTCCAGTGGATGTAGCACATGGTTTACATCCTATCATTCTTAAGTTCTTTAGTAGATCAATAACATATTTTCTTTGGCAAAGAAAAATTCCTTATTTAGACCTTGCCACTTCAATCCCCAGGAAATACTTGAAGAAGCCTAGATCCTTGATTTTAAACTCTCTTGCTAAATTACTCTTAAGTTGTGTTATTTCCATTTCATCATTGCCGATAACCACTATATCATCCACATACACAATAAGAGCAGTCACCTTTCTATCCATTTTTTTTATAAACAATGTATAATCAGCCTGACATTGTTTATATCCATTTGTAATCATTGCTGCCTAGAATCTTTGAAATTATGCTATTGACGACTGTTTTAAGTCATAAAATGCTTTTTTCAGCCTACATACTTTACCCTTTATGCATGTCACTTGGAATCCAGGTAGTGTATCCATGTATATCTCTTCTTCAAGGTTTCCATGTAAAAATGCATTTTTCACATCAAATAGGAGTAGAGGCCGACCCTGATTTGTTGCAAGTGAAATTAGGATCCGAACTGAATTCATCTTTACCATGAGAGAAAAGGTCTTGTTGTAATCAATACCAAATGTCTGTGTATATCCCTTCGCAACTAGGCGTGTTTTGCACCTGTCAACTGATCCATTAGGTTTATGCTTCATAGTAAATACCCACTTACATCTAACTGTCATCTTTTCTCTTGAGAGGTCAACCAATTCCCATGTTTTATTCTCTAGAGCTTTCATCTCCTCTATAGCAGTTCGTAATTGGGGCTATGCTAAAGCTTCTGATACTCTCAGAGGAATGGTGACTGAAAACAAGGAAATGATATAGTTTCGAAAAGAAGAAGATAGAGCATGTTAAAAGACAAAGTTTGATATGGGATGTTGAGTACATGATCTAACACCCTTTCGGTGAGCAATAGGTATGTTAGAATCATCTACCATAGAAGGGAGATGCATGTTACCTACTTCAACAATTGAATCCAAAGAAGATTCTTGAAGGGGTACATGAGCATTTTGGTCACTTTACTGATTGGGATCCCCTTCTTGATGTTCTTTAACTCCTTTATCTTGCTGATCTGAATCACCTTGCCTCTTTCTTCAAGTGTATACTTTATGTTCAATCTCTCCATTTCTACTAACACCATTACTATCATAGTGGAATGAAGGAACTGAAACAGGAAGTGAAATTGTGGAAGAAGATAACACTTCACCTGAGCTCTCCCCTTGAAGAGATGTCAGACTCTTGGCCAAAGAAAATGAGGGAATGGATTCAAAGAATGTCACATCCCGAGAAACAAATTTCTTGCAGGTGATGCAGTACAAAGGGGAATGTACCAAAAATTGATGTAAAATAATTCTCAAGGCCTCAAATAATTTAAAATAAAAGTACGAAAACAAAAATAAATCAAGAATTGAATATTAAATTCATAAATAGCCAATAAATCAGAGAATAAAATTTAAGAAAAGAGGTTAAAATGAAAAAGAACAGAAAAGGAGAAAACCCCAAAGGGGTATTTATGTAATTTTTGATTGAAAATCCAAAATATTACTAACATGCCTCTGACCTATTAGAAAATTCTGAACTTTTTATGGCCGTTTTTTTACTTGTTTTAGGGTTCTAGTATTAAATTTTCATTAAATTCCAATAAGAATTGATGGATTAAATCACGGAAGTTCAGAACCTTGAAGATGTTTTAATGAAGCTTTAAGTAGAGGAGAAAGAAGAAGAAAGAAGAACAACGATAGAAAGAAGAAGATAGTAGTATAGAAAGAAAGAGAAAATGAAGAAGAAACTAAGAGAGAAATATAAAGATAAGAGATATACCTTGAAAGAGAGAGGGAGGGTGAGAGGTACTCATGTGTGCACCTACAATGCTACAACCCACATGGAGAGAAATGGGAGCCTAGGAGATGGTGTCAACCCTTGGAGAAGAGAATATGGCCAAAGCCACACCTTGGGAACACATAATTCAACAAAACTTTAATAATTCTTCACTGTAAAATTATGGGGAAGAGGTGCCTTTAAATAGGTTTACATCCTAATGAAATTAAAACTTTCTAAAAAAATATATTCTAAAATACATGTAATTTGTATAAACTTTCTAAAATTTAAAACTTCCTAAAACACACTTTCTAAAATCCTAACCTTGCTAAAAGCATTACTAACTTGTTGCACAAGTTTTCCAAGTCCCTAGACTTTCTAAAACATAAAATTTCCTAAAAGGTCTAAACCACTAAAACTTAAGTCTTTCTAAAACAACATTATTCTCGCTTTTACTAACACCTCCTTGGTAATTTGGTCATAACTTTCCCAAATCATCTCAGATTTGCGTAATCTTGGTCTTTTTAGAAACGTAACTGAATAACCTATCTAATGACCCCAAAATTAAGCTAAAAGGGACAAGTTTTGGTCTTTGAAAAAGTGAGCTAAACATTAAAAACGGGATTATTCTAAAAAACCCAACAGATTTTTTTAGCACTACTGGTCTTGTTACATGGATACGTAAAATAAATGTTAAGACCATATAAGACCCTAAATAAACCCACTTAACATTCTTGCTTGAATCTAGCTCTCTCGTAGGGTGGCACATACATAAGTCTTGCTTGATTGTCCGCATCGGCGGGTAGGTGGGTGAAAATACTTATATCATTTCCGATTAGTACTATAACTTAGAAAAACACATTTAAGTGCTTTTGGGTCTAGTTTGGTGCGTTCAAACTTAAATATATGCACATAGTAAATACACTCAAATGTTTTTAGGGAAAGAGATAACAAATGGGTTCTAGGTGATAGAACTTCGATTGAAGATTTAAAAGACACGTGAGGACATCTGTTCATGAGGTAGGCGACTGTTTGAATGCCATTAGACCAAAAAGTCTTAGGCACATTCCTTGTAAACATGAGTGCACGAGAAATCTCAAGTAAGTGTCTACTTTTACACTTAGCCACCCCATTTTACTCAAGAGTGCTCGGATAAGTAGTCTTGTGGACAATTCCAGAATCATCAAAATAATAAAAAAGAAAGTTGGAGAGATACTCTCCCCCATTATTGGATAAAAAAATCCGTAGTTTGGTGCCAAAATGTGTGTGGATCATATTCTAAAATAATTTAAATACAGTACACACATCACTTTTGTTCTTCAATAAGTAAACCCATATAACGGTATAACCTGAGAGTAATCATCCATAAAAGTAACAAAGTAATGAAAACTCGACAAAAAAGTAATTGACAAGCTCACAATGAAAATTATTTGAATCAAAATGAAATTTGGGAAAAAGTTTCCCTAAGAAGGAAAAGGATGGGTGGCCAAGACAATGATGCTACTGGAACAACTAATCTGTAGCAATAGGAGAGACACCATTCTTTATTGTTGAAGATGCGATTGATAATTAAGAGGTGGATCCAGTAGATAGAGACCATCATTCTCATGCTCCATACCAATAATCGTCTTCATCTTCAAATCCTGAAACAGACAATAAGAAGGGAGGAAAATAACACTGCAGTTAAGACTCTTGATGAGATGGCTAATGGATAATATGTTTAAGGTAAAATTAGGCATATGAAGAACATAAGACAACAATAAAGAAGTAACAAGTATGTCACCATGCCCGGTAATAGATAAATAAGAAACATCCGCAATGCGGACTTTGTCTTTCCCATAACTAACATGATAGGATTTGAAAAGGGAGGACATTTCAGCCATGTGGTGGGAGGCTCCTGAATTAATGATACAGAAGTCTTGAGATGTGGAAACAAACGTAGATATACTTGAAGCTGAAGTCGTAAACGATAAGGTAGGAGCTGTTGAAGAAGTATCAAGTGGAGAAATAAACAAACGACATGCCTCAATTTCCTTCTTAGATAAATGACCATTTGATAGACAGGCAGGTGGAGCTGCAAACTCTGAAGTTGTGGAAGTTACCGAGTGTGCATTAGGTTAATTACCTCTAAATCTACCACTGCCTCTACCTTGCTGTGGTTGATGCAGAGGAAGATTGGATGGGTGTCCATGCAAATCCTAACACTGGTCTTTTGTATGTCTAGATCTACACAATGCTCACACTTAAGATGATCCTAATCATCCAAGGAAGTACCAAAACGACCACCACAACCTTGTGAAGAGGAACCCCCATGGCCACCCCGGCTGAAGGACGAGACAAATGCTGATTCTTCTATTGCAGATGACTGATTCATCACTCATTGTCATTCCTCTTCTCTGTGAATATGTGTAAACACCTCATTTAATGATGAGAGGTACATATTTATAACTTAAACAAGATAGAAATTCGAAAACTTGTATCTCCTCAACATATTTCTTGTAAACTGAAGCATCTTTTGTACAAGCAGGGCAGAAAGATGTATAATGATCTAGTTCCTTCCACAACTTGATGCATCACAATGGAAATGATACCAAAATTGATGCAACACAATGGAGATGATACCAAAGTTGATGTAGAATGATAACTAAGAATCTCAATAATACCCGAAGGGATGTAGCGGAAGTAAGAATAAAGTTAAAGAACCAAGAATTAAGTTTTAAGCACACTTAAGTAATCAAGATTTAAAGAAAATAGAAGAAGAAACTTGATTAGAGGGATTTAGAAGAATTGAAACAAGAAAAGATGGAGAAAATAGAAGAAACCCAAAAGGGAAAATATGTAATTTCTAGGCAAAAACCCAAAATTACCAGAATACCTCTAGTCGTGCATTAGAAAATTCTGAAATTTTATGGGGTGATTTTGACATATATGAGGAGTATGTATACGAAATTTCAATTAATTTCGACAAGTCTAGTTATGTAAAATTATATAAACTTTTAGATTGTAGGATCTTGAAATTCAAGAAACCAGAAAATTTATCAAAAGCACTAATTTTGGAATCAAAGAACATTTTAAATTAAAGAAAAGATGAAGACCTAATTTGAAGCTTTTCCAAACCCAAAACAAGGGATCTTGGCCACCACCAAGTTTGAATAAACCCAAGGAGTCCACCTTTGGGAAAAAATACTCATAGTTTTCAGATTTCACAAAGGAAGAACACACTAACCAAGAGCTAAAAAGCAAGAAAAATCTTTATTCATCAATTTCATTTATAAAATTGTGTGTTACAAGCATATATATAGACATTACATGTCAATCTTTTCAAATCCCACTCTAACTAAACTTCCTAAAAATGTAAAATCTTCTAAAATAATTAAATCCTGTAATAAAATGATACCTTGCTAGTATTTTGGCCATAACTTTCCCAAATCGCATCGGATTCTCAAGATCTTGGTCTCATTGGAAAGGTAATTGAATAACCTTTCAAATGATACCAAAATCAGGCTAAATGAATGGGTTTTGACCCTCCAAAATATGGCCTAAAGAGAAGAAACGGGATTACAACTTTGATTTAAAGACTCCTAATTACACAAGGACTCTAGAATAAACTCATCACATAAATAAAAGATAAGGCTAAAGATAATCCTAACATAAAATCTAATAAAAGACTAATTAAATCAGCTCAAAGATGCTACGCAATTGCAAAGGGGACACAAATCATTGTTGATTGATCTGCAGTTGCAGAACATCCTCGCCGCAATTTAATGTCTCCTACAAGTCTTTAATGGATCAAAGAGGCATTATTCAGAGATTTCAGGGATCAAGGTTGATGCTAGAATTTGAAACAATGAACAGGAAGGGGAGGCATCAACCGGGTTGACAAAATCACTTGTAGATCTCTTGAATTTCAACCAAACTTCGTGAAATCACTCTTGCCTGAAAAATCTTCAAAAAATGATCCGCCCTTTGTGAATCATCCTCCAAAACAACTAAAGATCTGATAAGATTGAGCGTTTTAATGCAATCGGAGATTTTTTTCTTCCTAAACAAAAACGCTTGAAAAAAAACTTCTAGGCTTCAAAAAATTCCAAAAAATATGTATGATGCTCCCATGAGACGATGAACCAAACTCTACTCTTAGCCTGGTCTGACACTCGTATGGTTTGGTTGACATCAGCGTTTGTACGTCTTATGTCAGCCCTGTTTTCTGTTCTTCTTTGGCTTCAGATTGCTCCAATGATCTTTTCTCACTCAGATACCAAGATGAAGTTGAGGTATTCAATTGAGAATAGAAAGAGAGGGAGAGAGAGAGAGAGGAGAAGAGAAGAATATTGGGAATCGTATGAGAGTCTGATTCTATCTATTTGAGTTATTTATTTGTAGAGAGATGGTATACCATAGTGTATGGTATACCGTACACATACATGTACCCTCCATGTAATGTATCTCAACAATGAGAAATTGAGAGCTTTTTGCTTTTAAACTTACTGAATTTTTGGTCGAGCAAGAAAAGATAATGTGGGATGGCCTAAAGGGATGTTAATTCTTGCAGGTAATGAGCCCACATTTGGAGTAAATCAGTCCACAATCAG
This sequence comes from Platanus orientalis, assembly GCA_025762735.1. Taxonomy (NCBI): domain Eukaryota; kingdom Viridiplantae; phylum Streptophyta; class Magnoliopsida; order Proteales; family Platanaceae; genus Platanus; species Platanus orientalis. Next base: position 4,074 of record JAOXJP010014227.1, on the reverse strand, counting down.
GACCTCAATCAGTTATCACGTATGGAGTCTAGTTGCTTTAGCAAAACAACCTAACTTGCTGGATTGCTCAGGACAACAGTTATATAGGTAGGGGAAACTCTAGGTTGGATTATTCGTTTGTGATAAAATTTTGTTGGACTGAGAACAAGGTTAGGAATAACACCTCTACAGAATTTCAAGTCAATCCGGGCAGGTAAGAATACCCAAAGTTAAAAAACTCAGGGCTGGTATTAACTCAGAAACAGTACCCTATGGGGGAAATTTCTCACAATAGATGAATAAAACCAACTCAGAACTAAAACAGCAATGGCAAGGAAAATCTCTAGGGAAAAAGTAATAAGCAGATAGCGAGCTCAGTATGAAATCCACACATCAAAATTATAGAGGAGGGATTCAAGTAAGAATGAGACTGAGTGTACAATCTGTATCAATGCTTGATAGGAGAAGAACAATAAAAGAGGTAGAAGAAGTGATAACCCAATTAGCACCCAACTAATTGGAGGCTATTAGCAGCACAACTACTAATAAGAGATCCCACAGCACCAACTGTAGGGAAGAAGAAGAAACACCAACTTCAACTTAGGGTTTCAATAAGAGACTTGGGTTGCTTAAGATCAAACTCGCATATATATGAGAGAATCATGGTCCGAAGCTTCCGGATCTTTTTCTTTTTTTTTTTGAAATCTCATGTTAATTTTTTTTTTTTTTTCTGTAAGCTTCAACTAAAAGTAGACAACTATGCAAAGGGTTTGATGTATAAACATAGAATAAGGTCGAAAACTGTAAAATTTGGGAAAACCTCAAATATTTTATTTTATAAATTAAGTACCTTATAATACAATTTTATGATGTATGGTAAACTATATTTGAAACACTGAAGGCTGATCTACTAATTGTCTAGAAAATTTATGTAAAAATAAATTCACATATAATACAACACGTTTATGGTTTTCTAATAAGTTAATTACGGAATAGTTAGCCATTACTTATAATACTAATTTACTAAAAATAAACTAAATATATGATGCAAAATTAAATTTATAGAAGAAATATATTCATAACAGGCATGTGTAATAGGTAACACACATTTTTGTTATAGACATGGTTCTTCTTATTGTATAGAAAATGGTCTACAAGTTAAAAAAAAAAAGATAAATCACAATCAAATCAATTCATGGTCCATTCTAACGTTAAATGTCTTTGGATTTGATATGTTGCATACTACAACTTTTTCTCTATTTTGAATGATCCAGTATGTTGTATTTGGACTTTTGTAGTTATTGGATTCTGTGTTGATGCTTTGTAGTCATAGGTTTTAATTGCTAGAAACCAAGTTATGTTTTTTAAATGCCAACATATCCTATATGGCTGATGGCAAGTACTGCTCTAAAAAAATTTCGTACTCTATATATGGTCTTTTGATATCGTATTTTGGGTCTTGAGGGTGTAATCACATATATTATAACATTTTGTAGAGTTCCACTGAAATATTCTTTTTCTCCTCCTGATATTTTCCTATGTTTCACTCAAACCAGAGCATGTAGCTTCATTCCAAAATTTCATCATTTTTGAATTTCTGAATTTTTACTGTCTTTGTTTTATTCATCATTTAGTCTGCTATTCAGGTTTATATTTGTTCTCATCCAAAAAGCATTGTTTTCTCTGGAGCTCCCTTTGCATGGAGATTAAAATTGTGTGATTTTTCTACTCATTTAATACAATTCCTGGCAGTAGATAAAGAACAAAGTGTTGTTTAGTCCTGTAGCCTATAATCTTCCATTCTCGTGGAAAATGTACTTGTGTAGGCTTACATTAAATGAGCTGTCTGTGAGGTAGTATGATTAGAATTTAAATATTTCATGTCTCATGGGGGTTATCGCTTATTGAATCAGTTTGAAGACATGAAGTTACCCTGGGAAGTAATGCCAATTTTGTATAGGTGCTTGAATCAGTCACTTTAACTTTCATAGGTAATTTTAAGTACTCCAATTCTGTGAGAAAACAAATATTTTCCGTGTGGTAAAATGCTAAAAAGTTTTCTTCTTTTCTCCATTATCTGGACTAGTATTTGAAGCTAATCTTAATTCTTTCCCTATGGGTAATCCTATATTTACCAAGCCAAGAAGTAATGTGAAAGCAAGAAGCAAAAAGTGAGGCCCAATAAATTCTTGGGCAATGAGAAATGAGTAAGAAGTGATTGTAAACGAACAATAAGCAATTGGGGAATCACGAAAAAACGAATATGAAGTTGAGTGTAATTTGGAAGAGATTTCAAAACCATTGGAAAAATATTTTGAAACGACCAGAAAATGAAATGGTAGTAAAGAGTTAGCAAGTGATTACTAATAGAAAGTAAATAGCTATAAGTCTACAAAAAATAAGTACAACTACAATATGACGAGGTAAATAAACTAACCTAAAAATTATGCTATGCAAGTAGAAAAGAATCTTGACATATGAACAATCTATTAGGTGGGACCCAATTAGTCCTAATGAATTCAGAAAAAGTACATAGCTGAGATCATCAAATCATGTTGATCATTGATAAGGACAATCTCTTAGGAGGGACCCAATCAGTTGTGGGTCTCCTTTATACACAAGGCACTCGTTGAGACCTAGACATCTCACTCCCACTATATTAGTACAGGCAGCCTTATCTCAAATTTCGCCTTACATGAGAAATGTGTGTATAACTAGGCGTCTTAGACTATATACCTTGCATAAAACACCATCCGATTTGATGAATATTTACTATTGGGTTGGAATAGAATAGTATAGATGAAATCAAGATCATAGAAAAATAGTTAATTCAATGCCAGCAGTATAGGGTTAACGTTACTGGCAATGGAGGTACACTATATTCACTCAATTCCCTAAAATAGTTCACCTGTTGTTCACTAATCGCTTCTTAATCACTTTCGGTTGCTTGCATTCACTTCCCCAATTGCTTCAACTTGCTTCCCATACCCCCTAAGCTGAATCAAACTCGCTTCCCGAACACACTGTTTTCTAGGAAGTGAGCTCTCCACCTTGTACCTAGCTTCCCTGCATCTATGGTTGAACCATAAATTTGTTTTTCTTTTTGTGTGTGTGTGTGTGTGTATTTTTGTTATTTAATTTTATAAATAGACCTACAAAATGAAGATTATTCTATAAACCAAGTTTACAAAATTCTAGAATTTGTGTTTTCATCAATTCAGGTTGAGATTATCACCATAAATATTTATGCCTGAAGTGCATCATGGATCATCTGTTTTTAATTATTTTTTTTCCTTTTTTTTGGCTTTATACCTGATCATTTCTTGTATAATATGTACTTTTTTTCTAATCCAATTTGCTGATACAACTGATTTGCCAGGCTGAATCATTGACTGGCATAGCAAACCCAGTACTGGCCGGACAGGAATTGCTCAGGAAGGGGGTACGCACAAAATGGGTGATTGTTAAAATGGGTCCAACAGGTTCAATTCTAATAACGACGTCAAGTATTTCCTGTGCTCCAGCATTCAAGGTATAAACTTTATAGCAATCTCTTATCTGTTCTTGCAACTGTGGGAGATGCGTATAACAATAAAATAATAAAACAAGTTTGTTTATTTGAGTGCATGCCTCCGGCCATACTTGGAACATCATAGTTATTCACCACTCCAACAATAATTAGGTTCAACATTTTGACCTATCCAGAATGCATTTTCTCCCTTAGGAAATGTAAAGCCTATGACTTGCTGGAGAGTGGGGCCCTTGTAAGGGATTGAGATAGCATTATAGCATGGTTGAAAAACTTGGATTGTTGGACCCGATTGTTCAGGCCCAAAACCGACCTGGGATCGAATTGGATCGTCTGGATCAAATCGTGGATCGGCATCGTTCAGTCCGAACCTGATCCAAAGCCAAAAAATTCTGAAAAAAAAAATCCTAAAAATTGCTAATATTCTTAAAATGTTTTTTATGAAAAATTTGAATGAAAAAACTCAATTTTAGGTATGTTAGGTGCATCATACATGAATAAACACTATTATGAACATGTATATTTATAAAGATCAAGATTGAACATTTCATAACCAAACATCCAAT
>JAOXJP010014216.1:0-17639 GCA_025762735.1 Platanus orientalis | reverse complement strand
CTACACATAGGAGAACAATAATAATGTCAAGTTCATCCAAATTGTTATACACACTAGTCACACTATCAGTTACATACATTTTTTTTTACCTCTTGCATAGTGAATTCATCGCTGTAATCTATCACCATTTCATCACCAATCTAACTGTAGTGGGTTGAGACATTGGGCTGTTAAAAAAAAATCAGTTTTCTGTTTTTGTTCGGCATCACAGTGCCGAACAGGCTAACATGATTAATAATGTTCGGCATCATAGTGCCGAATAGGCTAAAGCCTGTTCAGCCCTGTAATACAAAACGCAACTGGAAAAAGAAAAAAAAACAGTTGCGAACTTGAAATTTTTTTTTACCTCAGAGCTTCCGTTTCGCTCCATTTCACTTCTTTCATGCTCCATTAGTTGAGTTCTTGTTTAAGAATCACAATGTGTAGCTTTTTTTGGGTGTTAGAATAGAGAGTGAGCAAAAGAATGAGGGAGGTGTGAGGTGTGGAAGAACGAGAGTTTGAAGTTGACGGTGTGAGAGAAAACGAAGAGGTGTGGAGGTGTGCTTATAAATTTGTTTTCTTATTTTTTTTATTTTTTATTTTTTCATCATTGGGGTTATAACTGTCATTCGAAGTTGGGGTATTTTTGGAATAGAGTTAAGTGAGGTGTGCTTACAAGAACTTGAGGTACGCATATAAGTTCCCCTCACAAATTATGGCCAGTCATTTACGATTGAAAAATAAGATTTTCTTATTTCTACTCGAATGCCAAATGAACAAATCATGATCATGGCTCTGTTCTTCAGACCCACATTCACTCTACGTCCAAAACGCACATCAAAATCCATCAAAATGGCTCAGAACGTGAATCTTTCGTTGGCCTCTTTCTCAGATAAGAGAAAGCTGCCGATACTACTCTTCGATGTTATGGGTACCATTGTTCGTGATCCTTTCTATCAGGATGTACCCGAATTCTTCAGGTATTTCAATTGATTTTTTTTTTAATAATTTTTTTGTGATGAAAATGTGTTAATGTTTTGGGTATATAGCGTTCTTCAATAACTTTAAATTGTTTATGCTGTTGTGAAAAGAAGAAGAAAGATTTCTCTTAATTCTGGAAACGGGTTTTGTAGAACTATGTAAAATTTTAATCATTTTAGTTCCAAAAGCTGCGCGGAATTTAAAGGTGAGCAGAACCCATTCAATATTTTAGTTGAATTGAATGCTGTTGGAGTTCCGGTTTTTTCCTTTTGAGTGAAACATGTTACGTGTTTTGCATAGCTATTGACGGTAAAGTTACTTGATTTGTTGATGAAACTAGGAAGGTCCTTTTAGGATATGGATCTTTAAATGTTTGTGAAATTTCTGAGATCTAAAGCTTCAACAATGGGAAGAATCAAAACACCTGGAAAATCCATTTGAGGGTTTTTTTTTTTTGGCATTGAATGGTTATGTGATTTTACTTTTGTATCTTTGGTAAAAATGGATAAAGCTTTGCGTATTAGTTGCTCTAAGCAAACTTTTTTTGATAATTAATTGCATTGAATTCTAAACTATTAGGTTTTCTATCTGGTTTGAATTGGAGTGGTTTTGGTTCAATTGGCGTTCAGAAACATCTTTTGTGATGATAATGTTGTTAGTAGTGATGCTAACAAGGGAATAATTCTTTTCTTTCATGGGCATAGGCATTTAGAACTTTTTAAATTTGTATTAGTTTAGTTTCATAAATTGCAAAGTAAGAGAATCATACTTGATATTTTGTTGAATTGGACAGTAGGAGATTTATTAGTACTGGCTCTCTTGCTTAGACCTCCAAACTTTAATAAATTTGATTCTCTTTTTTTCAACTTCTAAATTGCACAATTTTATGACAAATTAATTGGATTCGTTTGATCCTATGAGCTCTTGGATATAAGGAACCTTTACTAACCTAAATGGAAAAAATGGATAAAGTGTGTTTTTCAACCTTTTCTTTTTTCCTTTGATTCTTTTTTATTTTATTTTATTTTATTTACTCTTTTTTTTTTCATTTACCCTAAAAATCTCTTCTTTTGTTTTTCTGTATTGGTGGATCGAGTCCAAGAGGTTTCTTTATAAGTTTGAGAGAAATTCGTCAAGGCAAACATCTCAAAGAAGAAGTTAGGAAATTTCACTTGGTTGACTGATATTTGGCATGTCATCCTTTAAAAGAGGAGGGTTAGAGATATGGTAATTAAGACAGCATAATGCAGCCCTCTTACGTTAATGGATGTGGAGGTTTGGAGAGAAAAGTGAGAGTCTTTAGAGGGGAGTGGTGGCGGCCAAGTTTGGTGCAGACTTGATTTAGGATCCCAAGGTTGATCGGAGAGATCGTGGGCAGGTAGTCTAGAAGTCCATAGTCCAAGGTAAAGATATGTTAAGAAGATACATTAGATCTAAGTTGGGGTCTAGAGACGATATAATGTTTTGGGAGTCCCATTTGAGAGTTACATAGAGCAATCTCTACTCCACAACCGTTAACTAAAACTGTAAAATTGGTTCAAGCTTTGATGCGAGTTTGGGGAGGGGGTTTAGGACCTCAAGTTTCATAGGAACTTAAATGTTTGGGAGGTGGAAGAGCTGGTGAATTTCTTTGACCTCTTAGGCCCTCATAAGCCAAATCCCGAAGAGAGGGACAACAAAATCTGGAGAAAAGCATATTTTCAGTCTAATCTTTTTGCTTAACCCTGAACAGTTCATCGGATTCTCTATTCCCTCACAAAAGGGTGTCATACAAAGGAATTGCTTCTAAAGTGGCTTCCTTATGGAATTCTATACTGGATAAAATTCTCACTATGGATTATTTGAAGAGGAGAAGATGAAATTAAGCAAATAGATATATTATGTTTTATTCAGAGGAAGAATTAGTAGACCACTTGTTTATGTATTGTGGATTTACGCGTCAATTGTGGAGTTCCTTCCTAATCTAGATGGTAGTGGTGCAGATTTTCCAGCATGGCTTACCTAAGGTGATATGGAATTATTTCCTTGGTGCTCTTTGCTGGAATGTTTGGAAGGAGAGAAATCGGAGAATTTTTGCTAAGAAAGTTGTTGGCATTGAGGATCTTAAAGTAAAGACGTACAAGTCCATTTTTCAAGTGTTCTCAATTAGGGAGCAGTTCGATATGGACCATTGGTTTTGGTCTGGTCTAGGGAGTCCCTTGCTTCTATGAGATATAGTCCTTTTCGGGTTTGGGTGCTGGGTGCCACGTTTTGCCTCTGCAGTCTTTTGTTTTCTCTTGGTTTCTTTTGCTTGCTTTTCTAGTTTTCTTTAGTTCACTTCCTAGCGAATCTGCTTGTGGTTTCCTCTTTTCTTAATGAAATTCTTTTTCCTTCCTCAAGAAAAATTTCTCTTCATTATGGTGGCAGAGGCTTTTAGCAGATTGACCCAAAAATCTTAACTAGGATGCATGATAGAAGAGTTTGGTATAGGGTCAGAGAGGCTGGTGATTTCATATCAACAGTCCATTCATGACACAATCTTTCTTATATGAAGGCAAGATGCAAATGATTCAGATGCAATATTTCTTCTCTGCTTTTAAATGGCATTGAGCTTCAAAATAAACTTCATTAAACTTGTGGCTTTTGCAGTTGGTGAGGTACATAATGTGGTGGAATTGGTAGTGCTCTAGCGTGTAGCGTAGGGGCTTTCCCCACAACATATTTGGGCCTTCGTTTTGATGCCAAGTATTTGTCCAACGCAATGTGGCATGCTAGTTGAGCATTTTGGACAGAAGTCAGCAGGGTGGAAAAAACAGGATATTTTTTCAAAAGGAGGCCAGATCACCTTGATTGGCAGTGCCTTGTCCAACTTACTGTTATTTTACTCATCTCTTTTCTCTACCTAGCATATGTAGCAAGAAGGCTAGAAAAGTTGGAAAGAGACTTTCTATGAGACGAATGAGCAGAAAAAATATCATTTTGTTGAATGGAATCAAGTGTGCATCTTCCAAGGATAGAAGGTGTGGGTATTAAGTCATTTTGGCAGATGAACAAGTGCATGTGCTGTGAAGGAAATTTGGGGCTTAAGAAGGACATATTTGGTGGACAGCTAGTATATATGGAAGCCTAAAGGGTTGTTGGCTTGTCATTATCATAAAGAGATGGCACCTGGAGTGGTCTGGTGTCCTAAGTTAAGAAGGCATGTAATTGATTGGGAGCTCAGTTAGTTGAGTGGTTCGGTGACCATTTTGAGTCATTCAGTGACCACATGCCCCGAGGACATAGTCAGGAGCTCTAAGAGGCCTGGATATCTTCTTGGTTATCAAAAAGAAGAAAAAAAAAACCAAAGGCTTATTTATTGTTGAGTCTTCATTCTTCTCTTTTGTAGGGACTGAAAGAGATACAGTCTTAATGGATATTTATTTGGAATCCCATATCACGTTGAAAGTTGCTTTCTTCATGTGGACTGTTTTTCTTGATAGAATTCTAACTGTCAAATGTCAATCAACTGTCTATTTTGATAGAATTTTAACTGGCAATCATCTGATTTTGAAGAAGAGGTGATGATTCCAAAATATATCTTTTTTTTTGGCCAGGGGGGGGGGGGTGTTGGCAATCAGCTTAGTGGTTAGTTGTTAGAGGTGAAGAAGGGTTTGAATCCAGGTGTATGGTACAAAGGCTAGCTATTCTTTTTAGTGACCTTTGGATGCAACTGGTTAACTCCTCACAGTCCATCAAAGCTCATTATTTTTTTCTGATAGGTAATGAAAAAAATTTATTAAAAAAACATGGGAAATGCATGAGGAATACACTCCCCGAAGGGCTACACTCTTGGCCCAAGGCCTAAGCACCAATTACAATGGAATCCCACCCAAATACCCAGTCTTGATATTTCAAGCCCTTGAACAAGGGGGTATGGGCAATCCAACTGAAGGGGAGGGAAAAGATCTTGGCAGTCAGCTTCGCCAGCCGAGTCTCTTTGTCTTCAAGAATCCAAAGCTCATTCATGGCTAGCTGGTTCAAACTCAGTCCCCAAGGTTGTATCTTACGGGGTTTGCATCCATTCACTATTTGTTGGAGCATATGAAAGTAGAAGAGTGGGCACTGTAGAAGGCAAAAGTTGCTCTCTATCTCATGTGATTGACAAGATTGAAAGCTTGATCATTTTTGGGCTTCTTTACTTGAGGAACTCGGGAATTCAGTATGATGTTTTTTAGGCGAAATTGGCTAACATTGTTTTTTGTTTCTGCATTTGATGTATAAATTCTATTGGCATACTTGTACATGTGTCTGAACATTATGGCCATTTGTTTAATTTTTTTTTTTTCTTGTACATGGGGTTCTCCCATTTAAAACATACCTCCTTACTTATTCCCCAAAAAAAGATATATATCTGCATTAATCATCTTACCATGATCACTAATTTATTTATTTATTTTTTGGAAGTAAAAGAGAATTTTATAAAAAGGGATAAGGGATCCCCAAAAACTGCACAACAACTGAAATGGCAGCCTACCAAACAACTAATTAACTGAAAGGCTGTGCAGATTTACCAAGAAACCTGTATGATAAACATGGTTTAAAAAATCAGGATTGGGCTATCTATAAAAAAATAAAAAATAAAATAGGATCGAGCTCAGCTGGATCCAGTGTGGATTGATGATGTGCCAATCAGGGGTTGATCTGGCTGATCTGAGGTCACTGATCCCGATTCGATCCACCGATAATTGCTGATCCAGACTCCAAACTCACCTGACTCGGGATCAGCCCAGTTTTCAGAAAAAAAAATGCAAAACACAAAAGATAAGAGGACTAAAGTCCCAAACCATAAGTTTTGTTTTCTTTATCTCATAATTTACAACAACAATAACAACAGCCTTATCCCAACTATTTGGGGTCGGCTACATGAATCCCGTTCCCCCATTCCACTCTATTTAGGGCCAAATTAAAATATAATCTATTTATCAAAAAATATATATAAATATGACTAACATTGATTTCTTTGGGCAAAGATGTTGAATGACTTATCACATAATGCATTTTATTTGTTTTTTACTATTGTTCTTTTTTCTGTTGAAATCATTTATTGGCCACTACGTGTTTACATACAATTATTAAGGCCCAAATATGTTAAGTTTAAAGGGAAGCGAAACAATTGGTAGTAGTGCTATAATAACTGAAATCCATTCTAGTAATTTTTCTTTGATGAATAACAAGAAAATTTTATTGAAAGAGAAAGTATAGGAACAAATACGGATTAGCACAATACAAGGAAAAAACAGTACAGAATTAAGATTCAAGCATCAAATTCCCTTTGAATAAATAAGGCAAGCCAATCCCCTTTCTAGCCAGAAAATCGGAAACCTCATTGCAAGACCAAGGTACATGATGGATACAAGGATTCAGCTCCTTTACAAGATCCCTAATCTCATGTATTAGATGCGCAAGATAGACATGTAATTTGATAAATTTAAAAAATACACGTTTTAGGATAAGGAAAACCCCACAATGAACTCCAATGTTGATTCATATTGTCGATTCAAAGTTTGATCATGTTGACATTTTTTATGGAACTTTCACCGGAATCCTATAACTTGTCTATTACTAGTCTCATTCAAGTTTGAACCCCTTTGACTGACATATATGAACACAATATGAATATGAAGACTGGGGTTTCTAACTAACTAATAGGTCTATTTATATGTCATGGAGAATTTTCAATTGTGATATGAGATGATTGGTAAGGATATGTATGATGGAGCGATAACTAGTGTTAGGACAATTTTGGGGGAGACAAGTGAGTTTTCAATCACAGTAGGCTTGCACTAGGGGTCAGCATTGACTCCGTACCTTGGTTGTAGATGAGTTGACTAGGCGTACACAAAAGGGAGGTGCCATGGTGTATGCTGTTTGTCGATGATGTTGTATTTATTGATGAGACTAAAGGGGGTAAATGCCAAGTTAGAATCATGGAGGGATGATGAGGACCTGGAAGACAATGTGGGACCCACACATGGAGTTAGTAGGGTCCACATGTGAGGATTATGGTGGTCTACAAGGGGTATATCAAAAGAAAATTTTGTTTCAATTTGGAACAAATTTGGGTTTTATTGGGGCAATATACTATTTTGGAGGCATGTGGGGCCCACTTTTCCTTGATTGTGGGGCCACATGTGTGTGCTTGCATGGAGGACATGTTGGTAGACCTTATTTGTTATTTTATTTCAGTTTATTTTGGGTTTTTATCATTTTTATTGAGTTTCTAGACACATTTTATGTTTAGTAGAGGAGGGATGTAATATGTATTTAGTTTTTTTTTATATAGGATGTAATTGGAAAAATGGCCAAATAAGCCTATTTTAGGCCTTGGTCGATTATGGGGAGAGGGAGTCACGTTTTAGAGGTTTCTTTTATTTATTTCCATGTTTTTTATTTTGTATTCAAGGGGATTTAGCCCTAAATAAAGAGGGGGACCTATGGTTGACACCCACACTTGAAACAAAGTTTTTGAAAAGCAAAATTGCTCTACTTCTCCTCCCACAGCTGAAGTTCTCTCTCTCTTACATGCCAAAGCTAGAGACCTTGGTTGGTGATTTCCAAGGGTGAAGGATTGGTATTTTCCTTCAAGGTATCTCCCTATCTCATCTTCCTCTCCCTTACATCTTCTTTTTCTTCTCATACTTTTTACTGGTTTTTCTTTTAGGAACTTGCTGCCCTCATTCAAAACCCATCCCTATCATCATCCATAAACCTTCATACATCTCTATCTTCCATACTACCATTTCTTACACCATCTTGCACTAGCCAGCCACCTAGTTTCATCATCCCTTATTGTTTTTCATCATCTAAACAGCCCAATAGCCCATATTATCATCCCCATCAATCGGTTAACCAAGTACCTGAAAATTTTTATAAATCCTATTCACAACCCTATTTATTGGCTGCCCAGAAATTTTCCAGCAAGCCTTAGGCTTGATTTTTGAAGTTATATGAAAGAAAATTATTCTCCCATATCTGTGGCTGCTATAGAGCTATATACCTATGAGTTTTGACTGAAGAGACCCTAAAACCCACATCAATATACCCAAATGGCCAGGTTGGGGGTTTTGTGTCCTTCAAAACTTTGAAGAGATCCTCCTCCTTCATATCCGGTTGAGCTAAAGTTTATGAGCATTCTACAAGCAATCTATGGAGGTTGCTTATGTGATTGAGAGTTGATTCAAATCATTGGATATAGGCTTCTAAATTTTTTGTTGTAGAAGTCTCTGAAGATCAAGTGTTTGAAGAAAGTTCTAAAAGAGGGCTACTTGAAATTGGAAGCTCTTCTTTGGTGGCTGCTTGAAGGCTTAAGTTGGAGGTGGTCCTTAAGAGGTTGTTTCACTATTTTGGGCTGAAGGACTTTTTACATCATCTTCAAGCTGCTGTCCAGGACTTTGGGCACACAAGGTGTACGTTAACTTGCCTTAATGTGCTACATTGACCCATGATCGATTTGTTGGGTTGTATCGAAGCTTTGAGGCCGTTTTTTGATTTATTCTATATCAAGGGAGGTTTTAGAATCAAATGGTTTTAAGATAAGCCAGATTTAAACAAAATATATGGCAAGGTTAGCAAAAATGGGAGTAGACATGAGGGAGTAGTTAAGATTGATAACCAAGAGATACCCCAGAGTGACTATTTTCATTATCTTGGTTTAATCATACACAAGGAGGGAGATCTTGTAGATGATGTTGCTCATAGAATTAGAGCTGAATGGTTGAAATGGAGAGGGGCCCCTGGAGTGTTGTGTAATAAACAAATACCACTAAAATTAAAGGAAACTTTATAAGATAGCTATAAGACCAGCCATGTTTTATGGAGCAGAATGTTGGGCAGCCAACAAACAACAAATACATAAAATGAGTGTGACTGAAATGAGGATGTTGAGATGGATGAGTGGCAATACTAGAAAGGATAGAATTAGGAATGAATCCATTTGCGGGAGCTTAGGTGTAGCACCAATAGGTGATAAGATGAGGGAAAGTTGATTGAGATGTTTCGGTCATGTGCAACAAAGACCAATGACTATGCCAGTAAGGAGTGAGATGATGCAAGTTTAAGGTATTAGAAGGAAAAGATGAGGGCCAAAATTGACTTAGGTTGAAGTAGTAAGGAGAGATATGGCAACTTGTGATTTGACAACAGATATAAAAAGGTTATTTCCAAGTGTTGGTCAAATAATTACTGGGTGCTGGGAGGGGTGGACGGGAAACAGACCTAACCTTCGGCGTTTTGCACAAAGTTGCTACTCACCGGACTCAAACTTGCGTTTTCACGCTGGACAGCCCAAGCCGTTACCATTGCACCAAAGCAATGAGCATGTGATTTAACAGTAGATATGACCCCAAATCATGGTATCAAATGTCTCGAAATGTCTTATATGTTGCCCGACATATTTCCATGTCTACCAGGACCGACACGATATTTATCTATACCAATACGAAACATTAACTACATTATAAACCTTCAATTTTTTGTCGACATGATGTATAATGGCAACATGTTGAGTAAATATTCCCCTTTCGCAATGTATTATTACCTAATGCCAATATTGTGTAATGCTAAAAAATCATATGAGAAACGATAAATTCCAAAAAAAATAAAAGGAAGAGGAAGAAGGAGAATAGAAGAAATAAGAAAAGCTAGAGAATATACTTGTTCCCTTATAGCTACTGGATTCATGTAGCTGACCCCAAGTAGTTGGGATATGGCTGTTGTTGTTGTTGATATGAGATGATTGTGTATCAGCCATGTCCGATGTTAATTAAGAGAACTTTTGGAAGAGTAGATGGTTCATGTATATTGGGTATAGTTGTAAATACATGTAACTAGGAAGGTCTTTTCTTTATTTTCTTTGTCTTGTCTTGTATTAGTATGGTATATTAATATCATATGCTATAGCAATAGTATAAGGATTAATATACAATTTGGTAGTGAGTGTGAGATATATTATACTAAACTTTTTCTCCTAATTCCATCTTGCTGACATCAGCAGTTTGTAGTTGTACTATCATGGGAAACTTTTCTAAGCCCCCATGTGGCACTCATCTATGTCAACAGCCCACGAGTCAGCCTACTCAAAGCATAAAAGCATACAAACGACAAGCCACAATAGCATATACGACGCATACCAACGTACTACAACAATGGATGGAAAACTATAATTTTATTGAATGCAGCCACAAATTACGTTCCTAGTGTTAAAAGGGGATCACCAAGTATAGTTTGTTTCATAAGCCACGATAACAAGGGACAAGGCTCGATGGCTACACTCCTCAAGACCTGTGATGCAGACATAATTAAGAGGTTATTGTATGTGCCAATCCACAAGAGAATCAAGTTCAAGATGGGGCCAAAAGATGGGTTAGTTAATTATTTAAGGAGTGGGTTAATTTTGTAATAAGTCTAATAGTGTCATGGGTAGTTTAGTTTTTTGGGGGTTTTTTTATTATTGAGTTATAATCTCATCACTTACTTTTAGCCCAATTATTCAAAGGTCAAAACTTGTCTTTTTGGCTTGATTTTGGTGTAATTAGAGAGGTTATTCAGTTACCTTTCTAATGAGACCAAGATTGCGCAAATCCAAGGTAACTTGGGAAAGTTATGACCAATTTACTATAGGGTTATCAAAGAGTTGTGGGAATAGTGTTTTCAGAAAATTGAGTTTTAGAAAGTCTTAACTTTTAGTAGTTTTAGACTTTAGGAAAGTCATGTTTTAGAAGGTTTTTGATTATGTTTTAGGCAACAAATTTGAAGTTTTTAGTAGTCTTAAATTAGGAAAGTAAGCTTTTAGCAATACTTGGTCTCCAAGTTTAGGTGTTTAGCAAGTTTCTAATCCTATACTTTTTAAATTCTCTAGGTTGTAAGCCTATTTAAAGGCACCCCTCCCCTTGATTAATACAATGGAGATTGATTAAACAAAGTATGTTATTGAGCGGTTTCCCAAGGTATCCATGGTTAGTCCTCCTTCCTCCAAGGGTGATGCCTTTCTCATAGGATCCCCTCCATCTCCTCATGGGTTGTAGCACCTTAGTGCACATGTGAGTATCCACCTTACCCTCCCCTCTTCGCTATTTTATCTCCTTATCTTCTCCTTCTTACCTTAATCTCCATTGATTTGCTGAACTTATTATCATTAACATCAAAAGGTGAAGCTCAAGAAATTTTGTAGAAGTTAGACCATATGATTGGTATATTTTAAATCCTACTTTATTTAAATTGTGGACAAAAACTTAACGTAATCATTCCCTTTCCCTCCTAGTTCTAAAAGATTCTCTAGTTTTCTCTTAAACCTTCATTAAATGAATCTTGAACTTTATGAAATTTCATGTTTTTATATAGCAAATCTTATTTAAATTGTAGGAAATTTGAACTATAACACCCTTGTGCAAGTCAAAAAATATCTGAAAATTTTCATAATTTTTTTACACATGACTAGGGGTATTTTGGTAACTTTGTGGGTTCTTCCCAAAAATTCTAGAATTGCCTGGATTTTATTTTCTATCTTTTCTTATTCTTTTCTGTTTTGTTTCATCCTAACCTCTTTTTTTATTAATCACAATCCTAACCTCTTTTCTTTAATCCTATTTCAAATTTCTCTAAGTTTTGTAGCTATTTGAGTATTTTAAGTTTCTTTCTTGATTTAATTTGCTTTCACACTTTAATTCTAACAATTGCTTGAGATGAATATCCTACATCAAAATTTGGTATCTTCTCTATTGTGCTGCATCAACTTGTCATTCCCCTATAAGGTATGCGCTAAACCTTTTAGGGATTGCTAGAAGGGAATATCAACCCCCCAAAAAAATCATACTAGTTATCTACAAGACTAACACTAGACTAATAATTACATTTTCCATTAAGCCACATGGTTAGGTCATGCAAGACCACACCTAGTACAAAACTACTCAATGATACCCAAAAGACATGGGCCATGAGCCATACAAACAACATTGGACAACATGGTCATGACACTCTCCCTTACCATTATGTTTACGCCCTCATTGACTTCTCTTCAAAGTAGACATCAATCTGGTTGGTGATGGTGAGCAAGGTAATGGCCGGTTCCCACTGGCTTTTGCATTAGACAAACCCCTTCCAATTCACTAAGTACTCCATTTTCATAGGCTTATCTAGAAGGACTTGATAACGGTGTTTAGCTATGATGCGCTCGACTTCTTAGGAAGAAGTGGTTGTAATATGAGTTGTTAGCTAGGTAGAGGTGCTTCTAGATCAATCTTCTATGTCAGCATGTTACGACTTTAGGTTGCTAGCATGAAAGACCAAATGAAGCCTCTTGAGCTAGGTTGAAAGCTGGACCTCATAGGATACCTCGCCTACTTGTGCAGTTATGAGGAAAGGCCTTTCATACCATTGAACTAATCTCGGATGGAAACGTCGAAGGTACTTTAATTTGTCGACCATTAATTTCACGAGCACCAAGTCACTCATATTGAACCTGTCAAGCTTCTGCTTCAGATTGACCCACTTTTTCATTCACCTCGAGGTTTTCTCTAGATAAGTTTAGGTGACTTCTCCACTTCTTTGCCAATTTTGTGTGAAATGTTAAGTTTTGAGGCTACTTCCCTGGTAACCAGTCGTAACCATATGAGGCATGATTGGCTGCTGACTAGTCACAAGTTCAAACATGCTCTTGTTGGTTGAAGAGCTCTGCCGTAAGTTAAAGCAAAACTGGGTGACATCCAACAAGTTTGCCCAATTCTTTTGGTTGGCACTTACTAAGTGCCTCAGGTATTTTCAAGAAAACCATTGAAACACTCAGTCTAGCCACCAGTTTGAGGATGTCTATTCATCAAAAAGTTCAATTGTATCCCAAGAAGCTTGAAGATCTCGGTCCAAAACTGCTCAATGAACCTTGGGTCTCAGTTACTCACACTGTTTGGGGCATACCCAAATATTTCACAACCTTTGTAGGTTTTTTTATCAGGTTTCGTTTGGGTTTTTCAGGCAGACTTCTAATCGTCCAGCCCACTTGTTGGCTAGGAGGGGCTTTTGTCCTCCCAGCCTTTAATGTGGCTTTCTTCTCCCCCTCCGTGGCTGGGGAAAGCCATTGTTGCTGATGTTTCTCCTCCTTAGGGAGGTTTTCTGGTTTAATGATATTGCATAGTTATCAAAAAAAATAAAAGACTGGATTAGTAGGTTATCAGGAGTAGGATCACATAGATGCCCACACTTCTTGGGAGAAGTTAAGAGGTTGGCATCCAGCTTGAGCATCTTGTTCCAGTGGAGGCCAAGATGGCCAACAGCTTTGCTTATTCTCTGTCTTGATCTGAAGTCTCTAGGGGGATACTAAATTACTAATTAGCAGCCTTATTCTGTCTTCTTTAGACCATTGTTTCTGTACTACTTTTTGTCCATTCACTCTGTTTTGGGATTGGCCTCTTTTTGTACTTATATTTTCTTTATTTTTCAATAAAATTCTATTATTACTTAAAAAAATATTTGCAGCAATGTTATTACACTGTCCAAATTTTCAAGTACGAGTGCTCCATATCTTGTAGGACGTTGATCATTTTCACTCTACTTTTTAGTGGAGTACTAAAGGGTTGGCATAACATCTATGATTAGAAGGTAAAGAGAGAATTTTTTCCCGCACCAAAATCATCACTTAGAATACATAATTAGAAAATAAAACTGGATACACAATTTTTAGAATAGAAACATTGATGAACCTAAAGGATGAATTTGCTAATCTACCCTTGTCATTGTAATTTGTTTCCCTCATCATTATGTTCTTTTTGTCCAACATTCATGGTGTTATTGAGTACCTTACTTATATGTTACTTCCTAATTTGAGATTTTCCTGTTCAGAATGCCTTTGAAAGAACTAATAGAGTGCAAGCACCCAACTGCATGGATTGAGTTTGAAATGGGGCAGATTAATGAGGTATAGATAGAAATCGCGTGACAGGCATATCATCATTATTTAAAGGGAATTCACTGCCTGAATCTTGAGTTGTATTGTTTGCTTTATCATGCCTTAATTTGTATTCTATTTACTCTTTTTATTCTTTTTTTAATAAAGTCTTCTCGTTAATCATCACAAAAAATAAAAAAATTATACATAACTGAAGATATTTTAATGAGAAAGAGCAGAATATCTTTTATTCCTGTAGTTTTAATGAAAAATGAGAATAGGAAATTTGATTTAGATTTTGCTAGCTATCAAAATACAAAGTACAAACAAATATAAAGCTTTGATCAAATCCTTGGTCCTTTTAATTTATTTCTATTTCATGTGCACTACAATGAGCTAAAGGAGGCTTATATCATAAAGTAGTCAAAATAACCATTGATTTCATGGGAGAACCCCAAGGAAATAAATTTAGGGGAGGGTACTTATAGATTTAGGCCTCCGGTATAAAATTAAAAAAAATTGCAAAGTTATGCTGGTAGATCATTGAGTTTACAATTTTAGCTGATTTCAGCAACTTCATAAGGAAAGTAGTTAGAAAATAGCTGAAAATAGGCCAAATTTCTACGCTGTTTTGTGAAATCAAAGGAACAATTGGCTGACACTCTCTCCAAAGGCATTACCAGGATTTGACTGTTTGAGATCTTAAGCAAGTTGGGAATGAGAGATATCAAATTCTCTAACTCTCAGGTGAGGGGGTGGTGTCAAGGGTGTTTGTGTTGGTATGATTTAATATGTTATTCTGTACATAACAGCTTCTGTAAGGGTGTTTATGTCCATCTTTTATTTTAGCATCAATTTATGCTTGAAGCTATGTGGGGACATGGGAGCATACTCTTTTTTTTTTTGGTTCTATTTTCAATTCTCATCTTCTTTTCTTCTCTTTATAAAACCCTAAATCATATTTACCAACTGGAGGATCTAGTGCACTTGGGCATACCACTTATTTGGCTCCATTTGAAACTAATTCTGGTTCTACCTCATTCCATCCAGCACCTCACTCTGGTTAGCTCATTGCAGATCAATTACAGTAGTGACTATGCAGGCTCTCTGCATTGGAACTGATTTTTATGTGTTGATAGAAATTTAGGAAGTCTTGGGTTGGGAATCACAACACTTCTCTCAAAACCTTATCTTATTTTTCTCCTTTCCCCACTGTTGGGGGGATTCAAAAGATTACATGGTATTGGAGCTTGTCCGGTCCTGAAAGCTTGGTGTTTCATGATTAGGTGATTCTTATGAGTACTCACATCCATTGAGTTGTGAATCATAAACCGGTTAGCTTGCTAACTCAGGAACAGACGTTAATTTTTTCTAAATTAGAATTCTCCCCTTCTATAAACTGTCTTGTTTTGCAGGGAACTGATCTTCCCTATTTCAAAATTTTCTTATTTTTTTATATAAATTCCTGTGTTTCTTTCCAAATTTTGTTTATTTTGTCTGACCAATTTTTTCTTTCTTCAGATGGAGCTAGCTAGAAAATTCTTCAAAGATGGAAGGTCCTTTGATTTGGAAGGTAGGTAGGCATTACTTTACTTGACATGATCCTTAAATATCAATCATAGTGATAGTGAACTTTTCCCCTATAAACCACAAGATTTTCTTCGGATTTTTTAACATAGTCTTGTTGGAATATTTATCCATATTAGTGAAATATGATTAATATTTTGACCAAATCAAAATATTGGTCAAAGTATTTTGACCAAATCTCTATGAGTTTATGAAAACTCCGTATCCCAATCTGCGTTGAAATTTTAAAACTAGTCTTGCAACTTATTTCATCGTAAGATGTTTAGATGCCGGATGCATGTGTCTTGTAGGAACTAGAAGAAATATGTATGCAAATTATGCGGAATGAAGAGATCATATAAAATTACTCAAAATAATGGAAGAGTATAACCAAAATTTCTACTCATCCACCGTGCCATTAGAAGTTTCAAAGGGATGGTTTTAATGGTGTTTGTTAATTATGCCATTTCAGTTCAGCCGTATGGAATATTCAAGTCAAATCGAATTTTAAACTAAGCATTGTCAACCTCCAGCATTAGGAAATATTTCAACACATTGAGGGCAATATTCCTAGCATGCAAGTAATAGGGCTTCTTAGCAAGGGCTGCCAACTGTTTTATCACAAATAAAGAACACCCGTAAAACAGATCCGAGTCCAAAATTCTGTATAATAAATTTTTCTGCATCAATTATGGGTTGTAACACAAGGGATTGTGAAGGATTAAATAAAATGAACAAAGGAAATAGAAATAGCAACTCATCCTCACCTTTTTTCCACCTTTTGACAGTATAAGAGAGTAGAAAAATAGAAGAATGTTGTAGTAAAATACCTAGACAGCAGCAATCACTATAGAGAATAAATAATAGAGTGCTGTTCACGTCACTATTCACAATACTGTTCACAGTACAAGAACAACAAGAAAACAGCACGTACACATTCCCTTGGCCTCTCACCAAGCTTGACTTGATCTAAGATGAAATCCAAGACTCCAATCTCTAGATACAGAGATAGTTGTTAGCTCCCGTTTCTTTTCTCCAAAATAATAACCTCAATTTAAAATAAAAGAAAATGACCTCCTTGCCTTTATTACATCAAATTAAAATAAAACAAATTATATTAAACCAAATGACATGGGAATCAAATTAAAATGATAAAAAAAATAAAATTAAACAACTATGAACTCCACTTGATGTGCCAAAGATATCTCTCCCATGGTTTTCATGTGTGGACCCCACCCTGCCTCTAATGTCCGCATCAAACCCCCCTTGTTCGAAAAAACTCGACCTCGAGTTTTGTAATGGGATAAGATCAACAACATTGAAAAGCTCGAATTGAATAACCACGAACCAAATCCTCTATAAAGTATATCCTGATATAGACTTCTCCTCTAGAAAGCATCTGGTAATGGAAAAATTTCATAATACACCTCCTCAAACACCACATCTGGAATCTTCACGGGTTCATAAAACTCGAGAAGAAGTGCAAGTGGTTGGGGGTCTGCACATGTCTGGATCATGTCTGTAATCTCTGACTCATCAAGTAGCAAGGGTACTGCAAGGAGTTGTGGTTTTGCTTCAGACTAGGCTGTGTATCTAGCTTTTGACTTTTCAATGTCTGGAGCAGCTATTTCGGATTGGTCAGGAACTAAGGGAGCAATGTCACATGTATCTATAATCACCAGTGGCTCATCTGCTATACCCGAAACATCAACACCGGCTTGCTCAACACCTTTCGTATCTAAACTCTCAGTCATCACACTAGCTGTAGGCTTGACTTTCTCAGGTTTCTCTGACTCAAGTACAGGTTGGTCATGAAGTTCCTTGACTTCAGTCTTAGGATCTTCCTCCTTAAACAATGTATCAAAATCCATACTCACCTTAGTCTCATTTTGCTTGACTTGTTGAGATTTTTCAAGGATTGTCTAAAATTTGGCAAGACCTTCATCTAAGATGTTCTTGATGTCTGCCTTGAAGTCATCATATTTGCGCTTAGCCTTTTTTTTTAGTTGCTCTTGCTTATGATACCAATCAAGCTCATCAATCCTCTCATAGATTAGTCACCTCTTTTCTTGGAGAACAAGGAGTTGACTTCTATCAATATGGTACTCATTAATTTTGTCCCACTCTATGTCATGAATGTTACATTGAATCTTTTGTAATTCAACTTCAAGAGAATCTTTACACCAAAGTCCAATCAACCATTTATACATGTCCAATC
>JAOXJP010014205.1:6817-17640 GCA_025762735.1 Platanus orientalis | reverse complement strand
TTCATTGTCTAATCATCATTCGCTATCAATCTTGACCCTTGAATTCCCTTGGATGCTTGATATTCACTTGATTGGATTAGTTGGTGGTGATCTCCATCATCTCCATTGGTAGGCTTTGCTAATAGGCTTCAAACTTCAATTGGGTTTTTATTGAGATCCTACGAGAAAAAATACATAATTTAATATAAATAAACATAAAATAAATGCGATAATGTTTGTTTTAATTATGCAATTTTAAGCAATTATCAACATACATCATACCACCCAAAGCACAAACCACTCCATTGAAAATGTTGATCTTCATCGTTTTAACACCTATGATGTCATATATGGATTCATCACCATGAGACACAAACCTTGTATTCTCTTCCTAGAACATATCAAAATATTCTCTCTTGGAGTATATATGAATAGGACAACCTGAATATAATAATCACTTATATTGAGAAAAGTGTCCATACTTTTAGACACTATAAAAGTATCTCTAAGGTATTCTTTCTGTTTATCTTCCTTTTGCACCACTACCATCATAACACCACCACTTGGACGATCAACCTTGTTCCTATTAACACATTCTAGATAATCCATCTTTATGTGACTAAATTCTTTACAATAAAAACATTGCACACTGCCTTTTTCTTTAGACTTGGACCTAACACTCACATATCCCTTCAACGACGACCTTCATTTTCCTTTTATATTCAAAGTACTTTCACTCATAGATGAATCCCCTAAATATTTCTTCCGAATGTCCTCGTTAAGTATAACACTCACTACATCATTAAACTTGAGTATTTCTGAAGCCAAGGAATTACCCAAGGCCATCACTAAACTATTCCAACTCTTTGGTAACGAAGATAACAATACCAAGGCCCTAACCTCATCATCGAAATTGATGCCCTTTAAAGATAAACTGGAAGGTAACCGTGTTGAACTCGCTCAAATGTTCACCCATACCTCTTCCCTCACCCATCTTTATGTTGAATAGCTTCTTCATCAGTAACATCTTATTGGATGCCGATGGTGTCTCATACATTTGAGACAAGACAACCATGAGATCCTTTATGGTTTTATTTTGAAAAATATTAAAAACAATTGATGATGATAGAGAGAGACGAACCATAATTAGGGCTCTTTTTGTCAACCACCTCTCAATCAGCATCCAACATCGTCTCCGGCTACTTCGTTTTTCCTCCAAGCGGCTAATAAAGATTTTTTTTTGGATAGAGATAATCTTCTATTTGCATATTCCAATATGCGTAATTTACACCATTGAACTTTTCAATAATGAACTTTGTGGGTTATTTTCCCATTGCTTCCATTGCTCACACTCAATCAAGAACTCTTCCAAATCACAAACCTTGGCTTCTGACAAATCACTAATTATAAATCTGAAACCACCAAACCTGGCTTCCTTCCAAACCCTAGCTCTAATACCCCTTGTTAGGATTAAAACCCTCTTGATGTGAGTTCGTTGGGATGCAATAGTAATCGTGGATTAACAAGCAAACACACAAAAAATTACAACATAAAGATTTTCATGGAAAACTACAAAATTAAGGAAAAAACATAATTACTTAAAAACAATTTCACTATAACGGAAGATTACAAGGTACAAGTTTCACACTCTCTTTTCCACTCTATCCTAGCCCAAAACCCTTTCTATAACATTTTCTCTCATAATTTGAGGAAGAAACAATTCTCTCACCTTAAAAAATACCTTAAACAATAAAACCTTATAGAAACCCTTTTTATTCAGTCACAAACCTCCTCTTACAATGCTAGACGATCATAGAGACCATATACAGAAGTTGGAAGTCGACCTAGAATAGAATCCCATCTCTCCACAGACTTTCTAATTCATTCACAACAAATTCCCATCGTTGGATCAATCCACCCAAAACAGGTGGCTTGATCCACATGCCCGGATCGATCCACATGTTTTGGGCGGCTCGATCTAGCTGCTTTTGGTCAATTTTCCTGCAGAGCAGAACACCTCTAGATCAATCCATCCAAAGGATGCGGCTCGATCTGGCTCATCATCCTCACGTTTCCTCAGCTTCCTTGCATATCAGTCTCCACACTTTAATACTCCCCTTGCTTCGTTTTCTTTTCTTAAACACCTGAAATATTAGGAAATCATACTCTTACATCGAGATGAAAAGAAAAGAAAAGGGAAGAAGAAAAGAAGTGAAGAATAAGAAAAGACAAAAAAATACAAGATCAAAGAAGAAAAAAAGAAGAGCATGAGGCCAATGAAAGGAGCTGATTAAGTCTCAACTAAGTCAACCATCTTCAAATGTAAGTATAAAATTAGAGTACGCTTGAGGATTTTTTCATCGCTCAATATTAACGTTTTCTATCATTTCCTTTTTATTTATTTATAACTATTTGGATATTTATGTTTTACTGATCACAGTCAAACCATGTGAACTGCTTGAGGGTCAAACCTACTTTCACCGACCGGCCCACCTCACTGGTTCATTGCCTGATCTTGTTTCAAACGCTATGAGGCACACAGTTATTGAATGAGAATCCACAAAGGGAGGAAGATGTATGAACATGAAAAGTAAAGATTCTCGGCCAAGAGACTGATGACAAGTTCAAATTGTAAAATGAAAGTCAAAAAATGAAGCTAGAATGAAGGAAAAAATTCGATGAAACCGACCGATTTTCCTTCAATCAAACTAGGAAATTAATTTATATATATATATATATATATATATATATATATATATATATATATATATATAGAAGGATTTTCAAATGACGATAAGGGCTATAAAAGAGGTGTTTATGGTTTCGTAAGCATGGTATATAAGCCTTCCCAGTCAAATTTGGTATATAAGCCTTCCCAGTCAAAAAAACATTTTTAAATCGATCAGTAACGTCATGTCCTGTATGTTAAACACCTGCCCCGAATGACACCTCTCAACCCTAGGGTTTCAAACTTGACTTGGTAACCAAGAATATCTACTAAGAGTTTTTTGGTGACCCTTGCAAAGCTAGATAAATTCTACATGATGCCACACGACCTACCTCTGTTGACTAGGGGAAACTCTCTGATCACCGTAGGTAGGATACAATTTGATCACCATTGATCGCATTTGCTCCATCTTTTTTTTTTTTTTTAAAATTATTTAAAATTTATTTTTTGTCTTTCTTGTGTGGTGATTATACGAAAGAAGAATTATAAGCAATTTGATCCAATGATTGAGGTGGCCTACAACTACCAAAGGCAGTAATTGCCACTTGGCTGGATGCTTTGCTGTTGCTGCTACTCATAAAAAGGTAACCCTTTAGGCTGCATGCGTTTGGCAGCCACCTATAATAAAATAAAAGCATTTCATTTGAGTTTCCAAAGACTTTTGTAGTCACAACGGGATGGTTAATGACCTCATTCAGATTTGCAGCGATTTGTGCTTAGTAACTATAAGTCATTTCACTTTATAGAAAAACCAAAGATGACTTCATTTCTAATTCTAGTTGACAAATCAGTATACATTTGAATGAGTTGCAAATGCCTTAGAGAAACTCAAATGAATTGATTACATTACAGGTGGCTGCCAAACGCAGCCTTGATTAATTTTACATTGAGGAGATCCCAACTGTTTCGTTGTTGGAGAAAGGCCAATAAAAAAGACAGCTTTATTTTTTTATTTTTGTAATCAAGAGGAAACTATGTTAATTATTTCCTGATGAAATTTCTTGGAGTCCATCAAATTCTAAATTTAATATAAAATAAAACGCAATGACAAGAAAGTGCAACCACACCTTTGGCTTCTTTGGAATGACTTCATACATATTTGAGGGTATACCTGGGCTCATAGCGTCACTATCCACATATAAACTAAGTAGTAACTTGTAATTGATACACAGGCAGGAGAGGAAATTGTCTACCATTCGAAAGCCCTCTACAGTGGGAATGGTCCTATCTCAGCCAAAAAAAGAAGTGGCTTTTTTCACCCTCAAGATTTGAATTTCAAAATTTAGTCAAATCATGCATACTTTTGCAACTGGCATAGGACCGTTCCAATTGTAGAAACATTTGTGGCTGTGATAGAACTGTTCAGACTGTAGAGGGATTTTGAACTACAGACAATTTCCTCTCCACAGACTGTTTTCCGTGTTGCTGTGCTTGACATGGTAAGCTTCCATGTCATAATGCCTAAAAAAAAAAAAAAAAAAAAAAAAATAATCATCGTAGGTTAAATAATTGCAGAACAATATCCCTTAGTGTCACCCTTACTGTGTTCCACATGTTCCATAAAGGGGTGGAGCCCTCATGCAAAAAGTGTATGGGCTACACCTCCTAGTGTCTTGTGGAACATGTGGAACACAATAAGGGTGATACATGGGATATGGCTCCAATAATTATATGATATCTGAGCACCTTACGCATAAACAACCCTCGGGATTGGGCTCCAATGCCTTTATATTTCACCACGTATTGGTTTCTTCCTTCTATATCCTTTTGCCACATGATGGAGGACTATTAAGTTATAGAGTTTGAATGATCTCCAATAGATGTAAGTCCTGCGAGCATCAAATCAATACGCAACACAATGCCTGACAAGGGTTTTCGGGAAGGGTCTGACATCAAGTGCGACACCCCAACCATACATGGATGCTCATCGTATGTGCGTCACCAACATGTGCGCTTGCGTGGTCAACGAAAGAGCCACCGACTAAATTATATTCGTATCAAGTAAAGAGGACGTGTGATGTACTCGACCTCGTCTGTCTACCGTTTTTACAACAAAAATCTACTACCCTTTTTTCCCATCAATTTAATATATGCAAGCAAGTACATCGTAGAAAGAATTATGGAACAAGAAAAATACTAGATTTGAGAGAATCCTATATGGTCAGCAGTCACACCCTGGACTTTTCTCGTAAAAGAAAAACAAAAATGAGAGAGATAGAGAGAGAGAGCACTCTAGGGTCCCACCATGGATGTCTGGTTAGTAATTGCCATCAAAATGGACATAATGGCCAAACTCTGACCATTTAGGTAAGGAAGAAAATGAGTGTTCGTGGTGAACCATAAACAAACACATGATGTGATTTGGGTTCCAAAAAGTGCTACAGGCGTAAAAAAGAGACACCAAATTTGAAACCGAAAAGATATTCTGTTCAGGATTGTACCTTGAGGTACAGTCCTAAACAGATCATCCTTTCTTCGGGGGACGTGCAATGATGCATGAACCCACTCACTGGGAAACTTGCTATTCCCGTTAGTCATATGGTCAAGCAATCGTGGTGATCATAACTAGTAGATCTGATGAGGTTATGATGTAGAACAAAACTCACAAACAGTTTTGTGAGTTACACACAAGAATGGTAAAAAGCTCTAGTAGGAATCATGAGCCCTAAGATCGGAATTTTGTGAAATTTGGTGAGCTTAAGAGAAATTTTGCGAGGATCATAATTCACATTTCATCGTGAGCACCGCCACTTTTCGTATAAATTCCGTTTAGGCCTTCAAATCGATGTTTTTGTTATTTTTAGTAAATTTTGTTTTAACTATAACTTTCTATTTAGGAGTCAGAATAAGATCCCGTTTGTTCTGTGATGTTTCTTAGTGAGAGCAGTATTTGATTTTATTAGTAACTCTTTTTTGCTATTCTTAGTAAAAATTACCAAATTAGTCTAATTTCGTGTCTAACACGAATTATGGTTTCTTTTTCTCTATTTAAAGTATTGTAGCCTTCAAGGCAGTTCAGTTTTCATTAATAAAAGTTTTAGTACAAATTTCTCTTCCTTGGTGAAGTTTAGGGTTTTTACCCAAACCAACCGCTGCATCAGGTTCACTCTTTAAAAGGGTTGGGACCCATGACAGATTCCTTACATACACTAATGAAGATACGGCCCAAATACCGTTCAGCCTACTTTTGTCATTTCTTGAAGGAATCTGCTGATGAATGCTGAATAGATACAACACAGAAGTAGGTGTTTATTTGGAGAAAAAAATAAGGTGAGAATGAATTTCACGAGAACCGTGAAAACAGCACCAGGGTGCAGACACATCAGCGCTAAAAAGTGATAAGCACCCCCAAAAAGTGTTAATCACTTTTCAGTGCTGATACGTCAGCCCCCTGGCACAGTTTTGACGGTGCTCACGAAATTCATTTGCACATGATACGAGCGTTTTTTGTTTGGTATCTCAAGGGAAAACTGCTAACGGGGAGAAACGTAAACCAATGACAAAAACTCTAGAATTTATTTGGTTTCTCCAAAAGGAAAACTGCCAAATGGGAAAAACGCCCCATTTGGTTGTCGTGATATTACTTAGTGTCTTTTGAAGTTATTTATTTTACATTCAGTTTATATAATACTTTTAACTTAGGTGTAAACAGATTCATCCAGGGGGTAAGTAAATTGATCTAATTGAGCTCATGTTGATCCTCATGTTGGGATGGCTAGTTATTAAATACTTCAGTGAATATTTAGATTTTTTCTTAAAGTAAATATCCTGCTACAAAAAATTAATAGATAGATTAGATATCTGAATTTGACACATAATAATCAAATATTATTGACGCAATACTAAAGCACTATAACAGTTAAAAAAAAAAAAAAAATGGCCGTCATAACTGAAGTGAAGATGAATACCCCCCCAAAAAAAAAATCAAAAGTAAAAGCAGTCATTAAGAAATCATTCAAATACAATATAATGTAATTATCTATTTGGGACAAATATCCTTTGTACCATGATACAGAGTGTACCATCTCATAGAAGAGTGTGGGGTCATACACATTTTACTTGGGCCTCGCACCCTTCTGTGAGATAGTACACTATGTACCATGGTACATAGGATATGACTCCATCTATTTGTTACCACTTTTGACAAATGGTAGCTGATTAGAGGGTGAAAGATCTAGTCAGTAAAATGATCTAGGTTGCAGGATCAGTAGAATAATGGAATTCTCACGATCCGCAAGAGGAAGTTTTGTAACCAGATCAACAATTACAAATCATATGATGATAGAGGATTGGAACATGACTCACCGCTTCATAAAGTAATTGTTCTAACTGCTAAAAAACGACTATAGAAGAATGAAGGAGGCACCATGGACGGCATCATCATCGCCATCATACAACCAAACCTATTACATGCAAGCTTTAGACACCCTGTTCTTGTTGTTGTTTGTTTTGTTTTGTTTTTTAAAACCACATTTCATAATGGTTTATTAGTATCAAGGTTTAGCTTCTCAGTTGTTGTTACTATGCGGGTTATTCACGGCCATATGATTTATTTCCTTGTAAGTTTATACCTCATTATATTCGTTTCTTTGTGGCATTGCTTATTTCTATTACTACATATCTGTTGTTGGCATTTTTACGTGAAGTCCTTGTTTAAAAAGGCAAAAAGAACCTATTGATCCCCAACTCTTGTCAATAGCTTGAATAATCTATTAGGTGGCTAACCAGACAAACAAAAGAAAAAATCTTCTGATTTGTCAACAGTCTGACTTGGTGCCTGGGATCATAGGTGAAAAGAAATCTTGTGCCCACATGACACTGGCACACTCGCAATCACAAATTTTCAGCTAACACCTTTTTTGGTATGCTCGATGGGACAACTTTTAAGTAAGCATGCCACCAAGGAAGTGTAATGAGGGAGAGCTTAAAAAAGCAGCGTCGTTATTGAAAAGTAATTTTAGAATCCATAGCCGATGTCATTGATGGCATCAATGGCTCAAACCGAGAGTTATGAGCAATCTTTCCCAAGGGACTTCGCGCCCAAGGGGAGATCGCCGAGAGCCTTAGGGAAGTCAAGGACAACACGAGACTCTAGAATGAGACCATCAAACATGAAATTGACACCTTAGCTTAGAGAAATATATGGTAGCCAGGGTAGTAGGTCACTCTCTCTAGAAAGGGATAATGGCTTGAGGCTTTTTTCCGTCCAATGAAATAACCTGCATAACAATGGGAATGGTAATGACTAGCCAGGTTAGAGGAGAAATGGTCTACTGGACCATAATTCCAAACCATTTATATTTAATAACCAGCAAAATATGCCACCTCACGGTGGGCTTGAGGGGAAACTGCCCAATCCACCACCGGGCGAGCAGATCCCTCCTTAGCAACTTGCGGACCAGGAATCATGTGGGCCCTAGTTTGGTCAACAGTATGGACCATAATACCCATATTTGGGTGAAAATGATAGGCCTCTCGGCCAAGAAGAGACCATCAATTTGATCCATGAACACAGGGAGCAGAAATGGCCCTAGGATGGCTAGGCCCATGTACTGCAAGACATACCTAGATGTGATTAACCGATTGTATGAGCTCCTAGAAGGTATATAATCCCTAAGTTCTCATTGTCCTCCAGAGAGCTAGATCAATCTACTATTGAACATATCGGTTATTTTACTATTTAATGTGGAGAAGTCTCCTGTTGGCATGCGGATTTATGTGAAATGACTAAATTACCCCTCATAAGTGATGAACAATGCCTCGCAAAGAGGTGCTCCTGTGAATGGTAAAAAGGTACCCTGCGAAGAAGAATTCTCATAAGTGATGTATGCCTTGCAAGGGACACCTGCTCGTGAGTGATGAACGATACCCCATAAAGAGATATAAAAGTTGATGCTTTGCAACATGGACCTCGGAGGAAGTAAGGGATGATTATTTTAGGTATTGACACATCCAGAAATAGTTATACTTATAAGGGATTTTGTCAGAACTATGGAATCTTAAAAAATATACAAAATCGGTTAATTAAGAGTTTTACTCTAATGGGCTCTACTATATCTACGAAATCCCTCAAATTAAGGGACTGACATAGGGTTCAATGTAAAGTCCTACTCAGAGAAGAATTTGACCAATAATAGAATATCTTTTAGAATTAATGAAGAATTGTCACGTCAGCATTTTCCCATGCAAAGTTAGAAAGCCAAGCTGAAAATAAGGAAACACACGTGCATGGAAAGGCAGATCCAACCTCTATATAAACAAGAGGACTCGACCATTGAAGAGGATCTGGTTGGATTGGACTTCATTCTTTAAGCTTTAGAATACTCCTGAGGAGTCATTCCTTTATAGCTTTCACCAATTCATAACCTCCTCACCAGGCAAAACCTTCAAATTTCAAGACTAGCTTCTTCTAGCTAGTATGTCCATTACACCTCTGCGATGCACAATGAGGAAGACATGAGCCAACGGATGCGAAGTTAATTTTCAAGTTAGGTAAGATTCAAAAGCTGTAATGGAGAGGAAAAGAGAAATCCTTGTATTTTGCACTCCACTATATTATCAATACATTCCAATATTCACATTTTATGCAATATTGTTCTACAAGTCGTGTAACAACTAGGAAATTAAAGGTCAACCATTAACGGGTGTAATTAACAAGTCTCTCTTAGAGGTATGGAGTGAAAGTCCCCATGCATAAAATAATAAACCAACCCTCAAAAGGTTGGGAATTTGAACACTTCGAGTTTCACACATTCCATAGAGAACAAACACGAAATTTGGTGTTAGAAATTTCTAGAATGCCCAGTGGGACTTCACTTTCATCTCATTTTCCTTTTTGTTCCATTGTGATAACAAGTTTTCTGATATGACTTCCATGAACTTTAACGAGTTTACAACCACAGGATCCTTTATTGCTTCCCCATGCACCTTTATGGGACTCAAAACATGGGGTCAGGTGGTTGCTACACCATCAAAACCATTAATCTCCCTTGGTACTTTAGCTCACTCTCTCCTGATAGGAGATACGGCTCCACTATCGTGACCTCCCCAGGCTGAGGATGCACACACCCTTCCCAGAGAAGGAGTTGTCTTACACTCTCTAACCATGACAATAGTTTTGCTCGCACCTGTAGAGGCCAGTGCAATTGTCGGAAATGGAACTCGCATTAGCAATGATGTTGAGATCATTTCCTCATGGTTTCTTATGAAATAAGGGAAAACTTTGCCTAAATTTTTGGGAAAAGACAAAGAAAATATCCCAAGAAGACATGCTTGAAAATGGATGCCAAAAGCTATTTTGGACTTACCCAAGGGAAATTTAGACGATGGATAAGATGCAAGTCTTTAGTCAATCATGTAGAGAAACTCATCACAAAATAGAACAAGGTCGTGAGGACTTGATTCTCTACATCCTAATACACAAAAGCAGTATGAGTGTACTTCTAAAATTTGAGGAAAAATCTTCTTGCAAGGATGAGTGCCTTCATGAAAAACAACCCTCTAGTGAGCCAAAATACCTCTGCGAGTAGAGAGTGTTTCGTAGGACCAAATCTCTTTGTGAGATGAGGTTTCCCCATGAAGGGACTCTCCATTGCAAGAAAAATTTTCTATGCAAAGGAGATACCCTTCGCGAAGAAAGCGCCCTTCGTGAGCTAAATTGTTAGAAGTTATAGCACTGCTTGTAGAACAACAAGGAGATCACTCTGATTATAATTTGGTTCATAATAAAAAGAAAAGAAAGAACCGTAATAGCAATACAACTAGACATAACAAGG
This sequence comes from Platanus orientalis, assembly GCA_025762735.1. Taxonomy (NCBI): domain Eukaryota; kingdom Viridiplantae; phylum Streptophyta; class Magnoliopsida; order Proteales; family Platanaceae; genus Platanus; species Platanus orientalis. The sequence goes on along the minus strand of JAOXJP010014205.1, from coordinate 7,158 downwards.
CACCTAGCATGACTGCAGTCGAGCTGCAATTCCAACTTGAGCAAGACACTGGAAATTTCACCACATGGACCCTTCATGCTCTGCACAAACACGTCAAGCTGAGGCTGTTTTTGAATTTTGAGACTCAATGCTTTTGACCAGATTTGAACCTCTAAGAAAATTTATGGACAAGGAACCTTCCCGAAAGTGGAGATCTCTCTCCCTAGTACAACGACAAAAAAGGAATGTAGCTCAGAGGAAAAGAGAAAGGATGTGTAAAAATGTTTTTGCAACTCATGATACTAAAGGGATGATCCTTGTCAATGCACTCTCACCTTGGACACACCCGCAGAGGTTTGACC
>JAOXJP010014204.1:342-31962 GCA_025762735.1 Platanus orientalis | reverse complement strand
ACACCCCTACATGTCGTATTATACCAGTATTCTGCCAAAGAGACCCATTTACTCCATTCTCGTGGTTTATACCCACAAAAGCAATAGAGATATTGTTCAAGGAACTTGTTGACAATTTCGGTTTGACCATCCGATTGAGGGTGATATGCTGAACACATTTGTAGTTGGGTCCCTTGAAGCTTAAAAAAGGCTTGCCAAAAATTGCTAAGGAAAATCAGATTGTGGTCACTGATTATGGATTGCAACATGCCATGGAGTTTGAATACATTGTCAAAAAATACCCGTGCTACCGTGGCTGCTGTGTAAGGATGGGACAACGTGCGATTGGACATACTTTGACAACCTATCTACCACAACCATCCAGGTTGTCTTTCTGTCTGATGATGGAAGCCCTTCGATAAAATCCATCGAGACGTTGGTCCAGATTCTTGTGGGCACGTCTAGGGGCTGAAGGAGTCCGGCGGGCTTCACATTTTCAGCTTTGGCCAGTTGGAAAATGTCACACTCTCTCACAAAGGTCTTGACATCCCGTTTGAGGTGAGGCCAATAAAAGTCAGCTTTAGTGCGTCGAAGGGTTTTGTGATAACCTACATGACCCCCAACCGGACTTGCATGATGGAATGCTAAGACCTTGGTTCGAAAACAGGATTCTGGGCTTAGGTAGAACCTGCCCTTATAGAAGAGTAGCCCGTCTTTTTCCGTGAAGCAGGTGGTATCTTCATGGCCCTCCTTGAGGCGTTTCAACAACTGTAGTATGTGGGGATCCTTGCCATGCTCCTCACGAAGTTGTAGGACCCAATCAGGTACTGGTGTGGAAATAGCATAGGTCTCTCCTTGACGCGATAATGCATTTGCCATGACGTTTGTAGTGCTGCTACGGTATTCCACGGAGAAATCATACCCGAAGAGTTTCGAGATCTATTGCTGTTGAGTGGGCATGCCAACCTTTTGTGTGAGGAGAAATTTGAGATTTTGTTGGTCTGTCTTTACCACGAACCGCCTCCCTAACAAATAATGATGCCATTTTTGTACCACCATCACTAGTGCCAAAAGTTCATTTTCATAAGCTGATAAGAAAAGGGTCTTGCCCTTTAGGGCCTTACTAAAGAAGGATACCGGCCTGCTTCCTTGAGACAACACAACCCCTATGCCGCACCCCGATGCATCACATTCCACCCAAAATTCGTTTTCAAAGTTGGGTATAGCCAAGACCGGAGGTTTTGACATGGTGTCCTTCAAGTTTTAAAAGGCGAGAATGGACTCAGGTGTCCACTGAAATGCATCTCTTTTAAGCATATTCGACAAGGGCCATGCAATTTTTCTAGTCTTGGATGAATCTGCGGTAGGAGCCCGTCAGGCCCAAGAATCCATGCAACCTTGAGAGTTTTTGGCTGTGGCCAGTTAAGCATTCTCTGAATTTTCTCCAGGTCTGCAGCCACCCCATCTGTTGAGATGATGTGGCCCAAGTATGCTGTGGAGGGGCTGACAAAAACACACTTACTCTTCTTGGCGTAGAGCTGATGATGGCACACTATCTCAAGCATTGTTTGTAGATGCAATAAATGCTCCTCCTTCGTAGCACTAAAGATGAGTATATCATTAAAAAAAACGAGGATGAAGTGCCGAAGATGGGGCCTAAATAACTCGTTCATGAGTCCTTGGAATGTCGATGGCGCATTGGTGAGGCCAAATGACATTACTAAGAACTCATAGTGACCCTCGTGAGTTTGAAAAGCTGTTTTAAAAACATCCTCGGGTTGAACTCGAATCTGATGGTAACTTGACCTGAGATCAAGTTTGGAGAAGACTCGTGCCCCATGCAATTTATCTAATAGCTCCTCGATGATTGGAATTGGAAATTTGTCTTTCACGGTCAGCTTGTTTAAAGCCCTGTAATCCACACATAGCTGCCATGTACCATCACCTTTTCGAACTAGGAGAGCGGGAGAGGCGAATGGGCTTTGGCTGGGCCTGATGATACCCGTAGTGAGCATTTGTCCAACCATCTTTTCTATTTCAGCCTTTTGGTGATGAGGATACCTGTATGGCCTTGTGTTCACGGGTTGTGCCCCTAGGATTAGGGGTATGTGGTGGTCCCATGTCCTGGTAGGTGGCAGTCCCTTTGCATCATGGAAGACGACCTCATAATCCAACAACAGTTTGCAAACGTCTTCAGGTAGGGGCTGTTGTGCAGCCGTGAGTTTGATGGGCTCTGTGGACAACATGAAGCAACCGTGTAGTTGGAGTTGGGCTGGACTGATACGGTGAGCTGACACCACCTCCATTTCCTTGGGGGCTTCTCCTTGCCATGTACAACTCTTGTCTCCCATTTGGAACGTTATGGATAGGTCTACAAAATTCCAGGTGATGGGCCGAAGCCTAATCAACCATTGTGCTCCCAACATGGCTTCACACCAGCTGAGAGTGAGCAAAAAAAATATCTGTCACCACGGAAATGCCTTGCACCTTCATTTTGACTTCGTTGCATCTCCCAAGGCATGGCATTCGCTTCGCGTTGGCAATTGATACCTCTAACTTGATTCCCTTCATAACTAGAAGTCCCGCTTTTTTTGTAATGTAGGGGTTCAAAAAATTGTGGGTGCTCCCGGAATCTATGAGTACGATAAGAGGTACCTTGTTAATCCAAGCCTTCACCTTCATTGTTTGCGGTGTCTGGCTTCCAAGAATAGTGTAGAGAGAGATCTTGGTTGAGTCGTTGAAGTCCTCTTCCTCTATTGCCTTAAGGTCGTTGGGTTCTTCCTCTTCTGTTGCCTGGTCTAGCCAAGCTCCTTCCATCAAATATAGCCATTGGGTTTTGCATTTATGGCCTGGCCCAAACTTTCGTCACAATTGTAGCATAGGCCTTTCTCCTGATGTTCTTTCATCTCCATGGGTGTCAACCTTTTGATGGCAGGTATGGAGGGCTTGACTGGTGTTCCCGTTGTTGATTTGACAGGTTTAACCCACGCCTTTTTCCTCCTTGAGTTCACCTTTTCTTCCTGCATTTGGGCGAGGCCGATGGTCTCCGACAAGGTCTGAGGTCTCAACATTTGTATTATGAGATGGATGTCTTCCCTCAAACCTCGCATGAAGTAGCTGATCATAAATGCCTCGTGCAGTCCTTCTGTGCGATTTGCTAGTTCCTTGAATAGAGTATGATAGTGCTCTACAGAAGAGTTTTGCCTTAACTTTGTGAGCAAGGCAGTGGGATCTTCGTATTGACTCGGTCCAAATCGTGTAAGAAGGGAGGTCGAAAAATCACCCCAGTGAGAAATGGCGCCTGCCTTTTCAGCCCAACGGTACCACTGTAAGGCTTTTCCTTCAAGTTGGAAATATGCTAACAGTAGCTTCTGGCTGTTGGGAGTTTGTTGATGCAAAAAAAATTGCTCAACTCTACATATCCACCTGGACGGATTAGTCTCATCAAACCGTGGGAAGTCTAACTGTGCCGATCGGGTAGTGAGGGAGCTAGAGCTTGCTTCATGTCCTGGAACCTGCCTTCGATGGTAAGAGGGTGCCCCCGATCCTTCACCTCTCTCCTGGTTGTGACCGTGTGAGCTTCCTTCCAACCTTGCATCAACTTGTGCCATCCTCCGAATGACCTCTTGTAGAGCATTCCCTTGTTCCTGTAGCCGTTGGCCTTGATTCTCTGAAGTGGCCTTCATTTGAGACATCAACTCTTCTATTTTTGCTAATTGGTTGCCATCAGCCATGGTCGACAGCCTACTTTGATACCAATGTAGTGTGGCTGGGGATGAACGGTAAAAAAAAAGAATACAAATAGTTGTCTGGCTCTTCGAGGGGCCTTCCCTCCCGATACGTTAACTTAGAGTCCAAAAGCTTGCTCACTTTCATTCATGCAACACTATAAATAAGAATATCTCTCCCAAGAATCCAGGAAGAGATTACAACCATATATGACTCAACCCCTAAGACTAGCAACTGGATTATTCTCATTCAACTCTCGTTAACATCTTCAAGAGATATTAAAGGAGGACTTCACGCAAGACTCTCCTAAAGACTTTAACAACTCTAACAACTCCTACATTTTTTATTCAGACTAAACTTCTTCAACAACTTGGACACCTTGCAGCAGCAGCCTTTCCACACGTCACATGCAACGTGCTGCATGACAGCCACGTTACAAAAAGGAGATAAAAGAGGTAAGAAGGAGGAATGAAGAAGAGAGAACAAGGGATAGAAGAAACTAGGAGAATAAGAAAAAAAAGAGAGGAATTAGGGAAGAACCCTAGGTTCCACTAGGTTAAACCATGAGAAATGGGGAAAAGGAAGAGAGATAAAACCCAAACAAACCAAACTTTAATTCATTAATCCATGTCTATCAATACAAAAACGTGCAACTCTTTATATAAGCTCACAAATTCAAGAAACCAAATTAGAAACTCCTAAACTACTAGCTTACTTGCTACCATGACTTTCTTAAACTCAAAACTATTAAAATTTTGATTTTCTAAAAACAAAAACTACTAAAAAATAAGGCCTTTTAGAGGATTTCGTCCAACACTCTGAAAGGGCCCTACTTTGACTTGTTAACTCACTAAAATACTAAAATATTCTTGGCAACAATGCCTTATTGCAAAAATACCCTTGTACTAAAAAAATTCAAAGTACCCACGACAGTAACTTTCCTAAACTCAAAACTACTAAAATATTGACTTTCTAAAAACAAAAACTATAAAAAAGTAATGCCTTCTAGAGGATTTTGTCCAACACTTCGAAAGGGCTCCACTTTGACTTGTTAACTCACTAAAATACTCTTGGCAACAATGCCTTATTACAAAAATACCCTTGTTCTAAATAAACCTAAATTACCCACGGCATAAAAGGCCTTATTACAAAAACATTTCAACCCTTAAAACTCTTCAAATAACCCCTCTTTTGGCACCATCTTGAACTTGAATCTCTTGTGGGTTGGCACATACATCAACCTCTTCACAATGTCTGCATCACCTAAGCTGCTCCTGCAATAACTCTTTCTATTTCTTCTTTAGAGCCTTCTCTTTTTGAACCTCTCTCTAGTGTGTTTGCATATCTAACATCAACTGCTTAGGTACTTGCAAACATGGTTCAAAGTCTCCTCTTGAGTTGGCAAAGTGATGCTTCAATTTACTCACACCCTCCACATGATCTTTGTGGACATCGAGGTTTCCTGTTGACCCTCGCATCTGGTGTGTGCCCTCTCATTGGCACACTTGGGTTCCTCTTTTTAATAGGGGTTTTGTGAAAGTGGCTACCCTTGGGGTTAGGCTTTCTTGGGAGTTGCCACCAACTCGGGTTTACTGATGGAGTTGGACATCGGCTTCCCTTATAAAAGAAAGTCTAGACCCGAAGGTCTAGGGGTTAACTCCTTGTACTAGTCCGGTTTCCAAAGAAAAAAGGTAAGTCATTTTATTGCAATTGGGGAAAGTGTTAGGCACCCCAATTATCCTTCTTTTTAGGTTGGCTTCTCGTGAGCATACGTGTCTTTGACTGCCATAAATGTACGTGTCGAAGAAAAGAAAGAGATGGATTTTATTTTTGTTTTTCATAAGCTTAACACCTGAATTTTACTTTGACGCCTGAAATTTAATCAGACACTTGAATTTAATTCAAGTTAGAAATCAGGTGTTAGTTGTTGGAAAAATTCAACAACTTGCCCTTTTTTGGTTTGACTATCTTATGATGGTCCCGCTATTCTGTGGCTTTGCAGAGAGGTGAGGGACCTCTGTGGTTATGCTTCATTAACCTCAGGGTCTGAACCCAAAATTAGAAGTATATATTTTTATCTTAGGCTTGACGCGTGAATTTAATTTAGGTGTCAGTTGCTGGGCTTTTAAGGTTGGACCCTTTTTTGGGGGTCCCACTATTTTGTAATTTTTACAGAGAGGTGGGGAACCTCTTCGTGGTCATACCACAATAACCTTAGACTTTGGATTATATAAAAAGAAGAAAATGAAATAAAAAAAATAAAAGGGTATGTTTTAATCTTAGACTTGACACCTGAATTTCAATACGCATGAATTAAATTTAGGCGTTAGTTGCTGAAAAAAAAAGTCTAGCAACTGGCCTTTGGAGTTTGAACCCATTTTGTGGGTCCCACTACCTTGAGGATCCTATAGAGGGGCAAAAGGCCTCTCTATAGTCATGTGGCTTTAATTTTCAAGTTATAAATCTTCACACAGAGAATTAAACAAAAAAAATGCATTTTTTGGTCCCAGGCTTAACCCTGAAATTGGACCTAAAGCCTGAATTTATTCTCAACGCCTAGATTTTAATTTACTTAAAATTCAGGTGTTGAGAGGGATAGGGGCCCACATGGGTACTTTGGCACATGAAAGGGTGTAAATGGGTCATCTGAGTTTGGGTGTGGCTTTAGGGAAGACCAGAGGTCATTGGGGTGGGCCCTAGGACTTGACTCTTGAATTTTATCAACGCTTGAATTTTAACCAAACAGACATTAAAATTCAGGCGTCAGCTGCTGAGCAAAAGTCCAACAACTTGATTTTTCACTAGTTTGGGTTGGAAAATTCCAAGTTTTTTTAATCATGATAGAGCAACATATTGAGCACAACATATAAGAAGTTGGATCATGATGCTAACTACAAAAATCACAAAAAAATATACAATATTACTTGAAAACAAGAAATTTTAGAAAACTAGTTTTGTCTCTATTGTGTAACCTTCTTTTAGAGGTGATTAAATAATATAATCAGAGCATCATGGCAGCATGAGGGGGATATAAAAATTGCATGAAAGAGACCTAGATATTTGTTTAATGGATTACAACTTAGGCTTACCTTGACCAAGGGTTGGGGTTAGGGTTAGAGTCTTGAGCTTTTCCCTCCTTTTCTTTCTCTACTTACTTTTATTTTCCTTTGATTTTTTTATAAGAAAGCTCTCCCTTATGAGCATGAAGTTGGGGGTATTTATAGGGTTTTTGAGGTTGGATGGAGGCTAGGATCTTATCTAAGGTTATGGGGGATTAATGGATAGTATGAGATGGTGTGGAGGTAAGGCACCCCTCCCATTGGTGGAGACCAATCTAAAGCGGAGATTAGAGATTGGGTGTATAAGCGAGAGATCAAAGGTTATGATCAAAATTAGGGTTTGCTAAAATGGAGGGTTAGGATAGAATTTAGGGGGTTGGTTGGATCAAGGGTAGAGAATGAAGCTTAACCACAAAACTATCACTTTGATTGGTTGAGAGCAATTAATGGTTGGAGTAGTTTGTGTTAGATGTGGGGTTGGATGAGGGTTACATGGATGTTTGAAATCCATGTAATTTGTCCTAGAGACGGTATACAAGGGTGCACAAGATCAAGGGTGAAGAATGAAACTTGGGGAGCGAACCATCTCCTTTGATTGGTTGAGGGAAATCAATGGTTGAAAGTGCTTGTGTTAGATGTAAGGTTATGTAAAGATTACATGGATATTTGAAATCTATGTAATTAAATATTAGGAGTACATGAGGTGTACAAGATCAATGGTGGAGGGTGAAACTTGGGGAGCAAATCATCTCCTTTGATTGGTTGAAAGAAATCAATAGGTGGGATGAGTTGTGCTAGATGTAGGGTTAGTTGAAGGATCACAGGATAATTGAAATTCATGTAGTTGATCTTAGAGGGGGTACATGGGGTGCACAAGGGAGATTCACATCCAAGGGTTAGGGCTTAAAGCTCTTAATGTGAATGCATTAATGAGCATTAATGATCTAAAATCCAAAATAAATGAGGTCATTAATCTCCAATAAATTAACTACATGGGAAAAAGCCCCTTTACTTGGCTACCTCACTTTTTGGGTTCCTATGCTAAAAAACACTCAAACTCAAAGTATGTTTTCGAAGTCTCGGATGTTCCAGTTGTAATGGTCAGTTGAAAGTAAATTACGATGAGGGTAAACTGGTGAAATCAGGGTTTGATTGACCTAAAAAACTTTCAGATAACTACTGGAAGGGTAAGATGGTAAAATTGATCTCCGAGGTCTTTAGACAAAATGTGGCCCTCAAGTTTTGAGAGTCATATGTTCCAACCACTCTGAATTATCATACCCGAGTAGAAAATTGAGCTTAAAACTCTCTTTTTGGACAGGTAAGAAATCTTGACTAGAAATGCCACTGGGGTTGCTAGAAGTTTCTGTGGAAAAATGATGAGTCACAGAATATTGAAGTTTAGAGATTCTTGAAGCCACAGGAACTGATAGTCTAACCATTGGGTTCCCGGGCAATTTCTAGGAGTTTTACAAAGAAGGGCCGCTTGATGGGACAGAATGACAATAACTCATTGAAGAATGGTGATTTTGGGCTAGTTTGCAATTGCTCCAGTTTGGGAAACAATCTTTTGAGGATAGGGAGCAAAAATAGAGAAAATGGGTCTAACCTTGTAAAATTCTGATTTCGGGAGAGTTCTCTGGGGCTCACCGTGTCCCAAATACAGACAAAAGGTGTTTTGACCTAAGTTGGACAAAATGTGGTGATTAGGTCGATAATGCTTCTGAATAAGCTTGCTCGGGGTGACAGTCTTTTAAGGGCCTCAGAGCTGCCAAGAAATGACCATTGATGGATTGAATTTTGGATGTCTGGTGAGTTCCTGGGGTCTGGTTGAAGACCTGGTAGTTGGTTCAAATGTGCTATTCATTTTGAAGTAATTGGTAGAATTGGAGTGGATTGGTCTTACAAATTTTCCTGTTTATTAGAGAGTTTTTTGTAGGCCTTACCAATCTGGAGAGATGGGCACTAACCAATCAAGATTTGGTCGTCCGAGGAACATCCGCGATTCATAGAGGTCAAATGCAGCCAAAATTGACTTTTTATACCTTGAAAAAGATTTGAAATATTGAAGGGGTTTGAGATCTTAAATGTTTTTTTTTTTTTTTCTAAGGGACAATTTATTGAAGGTAAGACAAAAACTCAGAGACGGTCACCAACCTTTCTAAATTTGGATGTCGGATGAATCTTTGAGAGCTTTCGAGGGTCATTTTTCAACTAGAGATTCTCGTAATTTGAGAAATTGGTTGTTGCCAGATTCGAAGGAGATCTATTATGTAATAAGTTCCTTGAATGTGGTTAAAATTGGGGTGTGTAGGATTTGACATGACACCTTTTTGGTGACGGGAAGAGTTTTAGAGATTCTTTGAGAGTGGGTGATTATTTTGAAGGCAAAGGGTATAATGGTAATTTTTCTGCCTGTGATGCCTTGCTATGGGAAGGCTTATGGGGTTTGGAGAATTTTGAATGCAATGTGTTAGGTAATCTTGAATGTGGATCCTCATAGTCCCGTTGATGCTTCTTGGAGAGTTAAAGTTTGACCAAGAATGATGTATTTGGGCTAATCTTTGTGATGACATTGTACATGGAATGACATGGATGATGCTTTTTGGGACTGAAATATCCGGAGAAGACTTCACAAGGAATGTCTAACCTCCGAGGGTCCAGGCTTGCTTTCTCTAAACTAGGGTTGCCTAAGGCTTTGATGCCTAAGTATTGGCCTAATGCTCTTATATTCCATTAGATGACCTGAGTCAAAATTTGGGTGTTGACAATCTTATTGTACCAAAATTTCACTTGTTTTTTCCATGGCTTCAGCGCAACACAATGTTATCAACCAATATTGAGCTGATTTTCTTTCCTATTTGAATTTGAGCCTAAAGCCATTTTTATTCTCTAAACATGTAAAAGAATACAATAAAAGAAAGGACTAATAAATATGAATCAAATTTAAACAACATGCACCTACAAAAAGAAATACATGATACTTTACATAACATTACACATATTTTTAGTAGTTTACATATTAAATAATATTTTAAAGTATTAAACTAATAAATTATACCCTTCTTCTTATTTTTTAATTTATTTATATATTTTTTGAAATTATTTTCATTTTCTACAAATATATGTAATGAAATAAGTTATAAAGATTACATCATAAGATTGCATTTGGGTAAAAAAAAAATGTATTATCGAGTTCATGAAAGTAAAAAATATATATATTTTAATTTTTTGGATTATTTAAATTTTTTTTTTTTTTATAGAAATATCGAGTTCATTCAACCATAGATTAGTGGGTTTTGATCCCAAACTCATAAATCTATGTTCTATTATATCATATACATCACATATTTATTTTAGATTTTTTTGAATTTTTAGAAAAATACCTATCTTTCACAAAGAATGGGTTTAATCCATTAACCACTACTTAAATCTTGTTTTTGTTGCATTAAATTAGTATATATAACATCTAAATGTGTTGATTTATTGTAAAGATAACAAACAAAAAGATTAAAAGTAAAAAATCATACATTTTTTGATTTCGTGGAAGAACCCTAAAACCTCCTCTTTTAATCCACCAAAATACAAGATTTTGATTCACAAAACTTGTAGAAATAAATAGAATAGTGAGTTAAGAGGTGGAATCACAAAAGATATTTGAGGGAAATTGGGTTTGGGAAGAGTAGAAACGAATAGAGTGAAGAAAAGGGGTGTTCAGTGGTACTTAATGTCGGGATCGCCTGACATTGAATCAGATTGGGTTATCAATAAGTTGGATTTGACGATCAAGTTCAGTATCAGCTGGATTAGACAATCCAGTGGTGGATTGGCGGATCCGACTTGGGATTCGGGATTAGGGATCGGCGTAGGCCGGATCGGCCGATTTTTCGAACCATGATTGGATACCCTATAGCTTGCTAATATTACCCATATATGTATTTTAGCAAACCCTGGCCTTCAACCCTTTTTTTTTTTTGACAAAGTATTCATATTTTCAGAAATAAATCCTTGCAAGTCGCCCTTAGTGGGAGTCTCGTGCACTGGGTCGCCCTTTTTTTTTTTCAATGGTCCATTGATTAGTTTCCATCTCTTAATGAACTCATCGGATTTTCTCACATAATTGGAAGTCCCCTCCCACTTTTTTTCTCATGGGGGAATCTTTATGTTAAAATCATCGCCAATACACCATGGGTAATCCTATCTTGCTTTGATGTCATCCAACTCTTGTTAAAAGCTCTCAGATTCTTTTTCAAAGTTGGGCCCATAAACCCCTGTAAAAAACCCAAACTTTCTCTATCCCTTCCAAAGAACATTCAATAGACAAGGAATAAGCACCAAACTTGACATTTTTAACTTTTAACCCTCTCCTTATTCCAAACCAAAAGAATATCTCTAGAGGACCCTAGAGAAGGGAGAACCTTGTAGCCAAAACCGAATGAACCCCATATCTCAAAAACTGGTTTCTCGCTTATCCTCAGTTTTAGTCTCTTGAAGACAAAAGATACTAGGCCTGAACTCACTAATTTCTTGCTGAATGTAGGTTCTTTTATTTTTGTTCCCCATTCCTCGAACATTCCAATAGATTATTTTCAACTCCATAAATCACAACAAAAGAAACCCTCTACCCTAAGAGCACTTTTGAAAACCTTACCCTTGTTCTTCTTATCATAATTGACACTATTCAAAATTTTCTACTCCTTAGCCAACTTTCTATTTTCTCCTAAACCGTCAAAACTGAGAATAATTTCTTTAAGCCTTCCTGTTTCAATTTTCTTAACCAACAAACGGGTCTCCTCAAATCTATCAAAAGACATTCCAAGAAAATTTCCAAAACCTTGTAATTTAGTGAGAACCTAATCCGAGATTTTCTGCTCATCATTTTCTCTCAACCCACACTCCAACAACCTCACGTTGTCCATGCCTTTTCTGTTAATATGCTCTAGCTCCCTTTCAGAAGCTAAAGTCCACACTCCCTTCATTTTGTGGAACTACCTACAATGGATGGATATAACCTTGGTCATGAGAGAGATCTTCTACCAAAGTAGACTTCTCGGGGTCTTTGAACAGAATTCAAGAACCAGAGGAAATAAGAAATCAAGAACCAAGAAAAGAGTGAGAAAGTAAATTGTAGAAGAAGGTAGGAAAAGAAAATTAAAAAAGATAATAACAAATTTTATGTATAAATCTTTAAAGAAGATTTAAGAATAAAAAAACATAAGAGAGGAGAGAATAAAAAAGAGAGGAGAAGAAGAAAGAACAAGAAGAAGATGAAGAATTCACCTAAACCGTGAGAGTTGGAGGAGATAACCAGCTATGGGCTTCAAAAACAACTTTTATTCATAAATTTTCTTCAACTTGCCGGACCAGAGGTCTTTATGACCTATTTATAATAAAAAAGTGAAATTTGATCATATTTGATCAAAATACCCCTCCCTTGCATGGTCCACCCAAAAAAACCCAAAAAAATCTAAAAAATATAAAAGCACTTCTAAACTTTTTCTAAACTAATTCTAACTCCTTGCCAACTTTCTAACTTGGCTCTAATGGCCTTATTACATTAAATCCACTCTAAAACATAAAGAAAACACTAAATAAAGTTTCAAATTGTGGGTTGCAACTTTATCACTTGGTTCTCTAAAAAAGCATTGGTCTTGGTTTCCATAAAGGCTTGTACTTCTCCATCCATTGAAGAGTTGCTTCATCAGCCCCCCCTGGAGGAACACTATTCTCTACTAGGAATACACTTGGGGAGCTAGGAGCGAGTCCACACAACGCGTACACATGCGTACAACATGACACTTGGGAAAATACTTCCACCAGGATTCAAACTCATGACCAAAACCTGCTCTGATACCATGTTGACAGTAAATTAACCAACTCTCCCAAAACCTTATGGTTTTTGGAGATACAAATTAACATACTTCAACAATTTTTCGCAGGCCTGGAGCAGAGCTTGGTCCCCTAACACAAACATTCTGGAATCTGGATACAATTCTCATTTAGACCAGCCCTCTCAGGCTGCAGCTTAGCCCCGTGTAATTTCATTATTGAAGGAGGTTAAGGGGAATCAGGAATGTAAAGCAAGAAAGGAATGAGGCAAACCTAGAAAAATGCGGAATGCAGGAGAGGAGATGACAACATCCTCAGTCTTACATTAGGGTCACCTGCAGAGAGAGAGAGAGATCTCATCTCTACCATCCCCAGAGAAGATGTCACATTGTCCTGATTAACTTGAATCTGACAGCTGATAGGGTCTTTGGGGGTAAGAGAAAGAGTCGCTTTAAGGCAGATGAGATCTGTTAACCTGGAGATATTTTGAAACAAAATGAGATAGAGATATTAGAAGCTACTGATCGAACATGTCACCGCTTCTGCACTGAATGAGAGACTTTGAACTTTGCTTGGAAATGGAACTGAACTGAGGTTGCACTTCTGAATTAGTACAGAGGCCATCCGAAACCCTCTTATCAGGTTTGTCTTTGAAGTCAGAATCTGAGGTGCTGGACCAGAATTTCCCCATTAGAGTTCCAGCACGGTCTTTGGAACATCCTTCCACTTCAAGCTGGCCTAGCACACCCTGAACGTTCTGCTCACTACAGGCCCGAAACAGACTCAGACTCACCTGCTTCCGCAGATCCTCATGGGTAGCCTGAATACTTCCAGCCACCACTTGATTCGCAGAACACAAAGAGTCTGAAAGGAAAGGGGCCTCTGGAAAGATAGGAGAAATAGGAAGGAGGATGGCTCCCCCATTTTCCAGGGACACCATTCCCAATGCAATCCGCCGGACAATCATCACTACAACTAGAACCCATTCCTACCGAGATACAAAATTCTTGTGGCAGCGAATTTGCACTATCCACCTCCCAGTCCGATTCACCATGGCAATCACCAAGAGAAGAACACTCGAACGGGATGCATCTAGGGTGTCTTTGGATGAGGCTGAAAACACCGGTGGCCCTCTAAAGGGGGACCTCACCTCAAGCGATGAGTAGGAGCAAGGTTGGGAGATGGAGGTGGAAGAGAACTCACTGATTTAAGCCCCTTGGGTCTGCATTCTCATGCAAGGATAAAGCCATCGTCTAGGGCTGTCAACTATCTTCCTAAGCATGCATATTTGATTCGTATTTGATTTGCTTAAAGCAAATATGGATGTGTCTATATCCAATTCGTTTAATAAATATTCGATTATAAGTGAACTGAATGCGGATACGTATACATCCGCTCTGGTTAAATATTCACATCCAATTGATATATATATATATAATGAGATTTTTATAATAAAAATGACATGTCTCATTTGTCATGGTGGTCAATTGCTAATTTTTTAAGGGCATCTTGGTAAATAAGAGAATGTTGTAATTAAAAAAGAAAAAACTGAAACAAAAACTATCGAGGACGAGAGTCTTGAGTTTGAGAGAGGAGGGAAGAGATGAGAAAGGGAATCTGGGCATGTAGCACTCCGGCAGTAGCGAAGGTAGCCACTGGTGTCGATGATGCAGGTATGTTGTCTTCTTCTTCTTCATCTTGTTAGGGTTCGATTTAGGGGTTTTCACAGAGCTTTCTTCTTCTTCTTATTTCCCCCAATCTTCTTAGGTTTCAATTTGGGTTTTTTTACAGGGCTTTTACCCAACCAGATTAAGGAGGTTTTTCCAAAGGGTTTCAGCATTTCTCAAGCCAGAGGTGTGTCGCTGTCGCTATGTCGCCCGTCAGGAAGTTTTTTTTTATAATCATGCTGAATATCCGGATTTGTATCCAATATTCGACTGATTAAATAGATTCGAATTCAATGCCTTTTTCAAACATCCATCTAATATCAGATGCGAATTTGGATAGGGGTTGATCTTAAACGAATTGAATGCGGGTGTGTATACATCTGCTTCAAATTTGCTCTATTTTCATCCCTACCATCGTCTTCTTCTGATAAAGACAAAGATTATGAAGAGGTGGCTTGTAGGATTAGGGATTGAGTCTTTTAAGGGGACTTCATATATAATTCAAACAACCCCCCCTCCTTTTGCACTCCTCTCTTTCCTCTCTGGTCTGAGTAGCCCCACGTTAGTTCTCTCCTTAGTCAGTCAGTCTTCCATCTTTCCCATGTTGTCTCTCCTCTTTATTCCTCTTGATAGTAAGTCAAGTGTTTTAGAAAGCGGAAACCAAGAACTTTAGCCCCCTTTTTGAATGAGTAGAGAAATGACTTATGAGGGAAGATAAGGTAAATCAAGAGCTTTCCATCTCTTGAATTGACCCTCCAAGGCTTTCAACAGCTCAATCCATCAACCGCGGCAGCATAGTTCAATGGCCTGGTAAAACAAGGCTTCAACACAAAATATAGGATAAAATTTGACCGTTTGATGTTTTCTCTTTTAGGCCAAGAAAAAGGTTTTTTTTTTGGTATAAGAGATGGAAAGCAATTTTTGTCTTATGATTGAAAAGAGAGGGTTAGGGTTATGTCCCTCTCATCTCCTAAAGCCTCCCTCTTTTACCTTGTAATTTTTTTATATTTAATTTTAATTGAATTTGGAAGATTTATTTAATAATTCTAGGATTTTTTTCTCTATATAGACAGCATTCTCTGCAGAGTTAATTGAGTCAGCACCCTGCCCCACCTTACTCTCCTTTTAACAGGGTGGGGCATGGTAGTAATGGTTGAATAGTTTTGTAGCAGATGTTGGTAAATTCATGATGGGGTGCGGTGGGTTAGGGTCAGGATCAGGCCTTATATCCATCCTATAAACTCTCCACCTAAGTTTGATTGGTATACGCCGGTCACTCAGTGCTCCACAGGCACATCTCCACTTTATCCTGCTCAGCTTTGATTACGTCATTCGGTTGATACACACAGCTATACGAGTGTAATATGTTCCAAAGATGCTCCTGATTGCATTTAGGGTTCTCTCAACAAAGCCAAATGTATATTTGCCTTTTGTAAATCCCTTAAGAGTATAACTTAAGAACTTCTACATGATGGTCCATTGATAAGGATGTAAATGTAACCTACTGTGATTAGGGTGGCTCATAGGACAGCACACTTCATAAGGGTTTTGTATGAATTATTGTTAGCTTAGTACATCACAATTAACTAAATGTTGCTTAAAGCAAATGTTGATACCCACTGTAGGGGATTATTTTAATTTACAGTCTCTCAATTGGATCTGTTACAGAGTCACCTTTTTCTACCTTAAAAAGGGTGTTGATGTATTTTAATTTTCTTTTCCTTACAGGTTTACATGTCATTTGTTCTAATTCCATCTTGGGCTTCGGCTATTTTTATCTGTCATTCATCATTTTATTTTATTCAAGTTTTTGGTAGACTGATAATTGCATTATTTTACTGAACCTTTAGTTGGAGAAGTTGATTCACTTGTAATTGAAGAAAAGTGAGAAGGAGAGAGAGAGAGAGAGAGAGAGAGAGAGAGAGAGAGAGGAGAGAGATTGGGAGAGTCGTAGTGTCGTTTTCTTTACACCACTCAAAGTATTATTTATATGTTTTATTTTGATAGTATACCGTATATAGTATCTATATGGTATATATACAATAGTATCTGTACTCTTATACCTTTACACTTCTACACTCCCCTCAAGCTGGAGAATAGATGGCTCTCATTCCCAGCTTGTTTACAACTTCATGAAACCGAATTCCATTTAACCCTTTTGTTAAGACATTTGCCAACTGGTCTCCATTTCTTACAAAAGGAGTACAAATCCACCCCCATTGAAGTTTTTCCTTTATGAAATGTAGATCCACTTCAATATGTTTGGTCCAATCATGTTGAACTGGATAGTGAGCTATACTTATGGTTTCCTTGTTGTCACAATATAAAGACATTGGATGAGAAATAGGCACTCCCAACTCTGTCAGTAGTCGTTTAAGCCATAGAAGTTCACATACACCGTGAGCCATAAATCTGAATTTTTCTTCTGCACTGGATCTAGTAACAACTATCTGCTTCTTACTCCTCCATGTAACCAAATTTCCACCTATGAAGGAACAATAACCAGAAGTAGATCTTCTATCAGTGACTGATCCTACCCAATCTGCATCTGTATATGCCTCCACTCTGTGATGTCCATGAGAAGAATGAAACACACTTTTTCTTAGACAACCTTTGAGATATTTGAGAATCTGATAAGTAGCCTCCATGTGAGCAAGTGTGGGGGCATGCATGAATTGACTAACAACACTAACAGTATAAGCGATGTCAAGCCTAGTCAATGACAGATGTATGAATCGTTCCACTAGACATTGATACCTTCCAGCATCAATCAACCGATCCTCTGGATCTTCCTTAAGTCTATGATTAGGATTAATGGTTTATATCCAAACATTCTTGTCTCTTTCAGAAGATTAAGCACATACTTCCGTTGGGACAAGATAATTCCACTCTTGGACCGAGCCACTTCTATACCTAAGAAGTACTTGAGTTGTCCTAAGTCCTTGATTTCAAATTCCTTTGCTAGTTTCATTTTCAACCATTTCACCTCAACTTCATCATTGTCAATAACCATTATATCATCGACATAAACAATCAAGGCTGTAAGTTTTCCTTGTCCTCGTCTCACATAGAAGGTATGATCACTCTGACACTGTGTGTATCCAATCTTTAGCATAGCCAATATGAATCGTTCAAGCCAAGCCCGAGGAGATTGCTTTAACCTGTACAGATCTTTCTTTAGCCTACGTACATTCCCTTTGCCCCTTTAAGAAGGCTAAAACTCTGGAAGAGGTTGCATGTACAATTTTTCTCGATCACCATTTAGAAAAGCCTTTTTTTACATCAAGCTGATATAGTGGCCAACTCTGTGTGGCAGCTAGTGAAATGAATACTTTGATTGAGTTCATTTTAGCAACAGGTACAAATGTCTCTTGGTAATCAATTCCATACAACTGAGTATAACCTTTTGCAACAAGTCTAGCCTTGTATCTTTCCATAGTACCATTTGCTTTATACTTCATTGTAAATACCCACTTTCATCTAACAGGTTCTTTACCTCGAGGAAGATTAATTATTTCCCATGTATGATTTTTTTCAAGTGCTCTCATCTCCTTTTCCATTGTAGCTCTCCAATGTGGTTATGAAAGAGCCTCTGACACATTTCGAGGTACTGAAACTGAAGACAAAGTAGAGGAGAGACTATGAAAAGATGGATACAAGTGACTCAAAGAAACACAGTTAGAAATAGAATGTTAAGTACAAGATCAAACACTCTTACGTATAACAATTAGAACATTAATATAACTAAAAAAAGTATTTGGAGAAGAAACACTTGAGGAATGAACAATACCTATTTCAAGAATGGGATCCAAAGAGGCCTCTTGGCTGGGAGCATGAGAAGGCAACTCATCTTCCTCCTTGTATTTGTCCTGCTCCTTTCCTTTTCCTTTTTTTGAGTACATAAATTTTACCTCCTCCTCCCCCTGTAAACCAATATCCTTTTGTTTCTCCTCCCCTTGAACATTAACATCCTTAGGACCACCACCATGATAAAAAAAAAAAGAAGGATGGATCAGGTAATGGAACATACGACATCTCTTTTTGATCATCAACATTTTCTCCCTAAAGAGAAGTCTTCTGAGAGGAAAAGAAATGAACCCCTTCAAAAAATGTTATATCACGAGAGACAATATGCTTCTTAGTGCCTAGGTGATAACACTTATACCCCCTTTTGATTGGCAACATATCCTAAGAAGATGCATTTGAGTGCTTTAGGGTCCAGTTTGGTATGATCTGATTTAGAAATATGCGTAAAACATATACAACCAAATGTCTTTGGAGGAAGAGGAAACACAAGGAAGAATAAGATCAAGGGGAGTCTTAAACTTAAGGACACGAGAAGACATGCGGTTCATGAGAAAAACTGCATTTTGTACTGCCTCAAACCAAAAGGTTTTAAGTACATTCATGGTAAACATGAGGGCACAAGCAATTTCAAACAAATGACGATTTTTTTGTTCAACAATCCCATTTTGTTTTGGGATGCTAGGACATGTAGTTTGATGAATTATACTAGACTCATTAAAGAAGGAAGTAAGACCCCTAGATAAATACTCACATCCATTACCTAATCGAAAAACACGAACTTTAGCTTCAAATTGGGTAGATACCATTTGAATGAATGACTTTACTGTAGAAAACACATCACTTTTAGCTTTTAACAGGTACACCCAAGTGGCTCTACTATAATCATCAATGAATGTAACAAAATAGTGGAGCCAAACAGAGACATCGCAGGGGATGGTCCCCATACATCATAATGCTTCTTATATGGTTGATAGGATAAACTGAGCAACAATGCTTCCCCAGTTCAGGAGGTTCACAACGTAATTAATAATGAGGAGAACTTAACTGAGGGAACAATTGTTTAAGGAATGAAAACGAGGGGTGGCCGAGTCTGTTGTGCCGTTGTAACAACTCTTCAAAACTACTCTTATTCAAGTTCTTCTATGGTGGTGTAACAACTAGCTGAACAGGTAAAGCAACTGCAGATGGAGTATCTAATAAGTATAGACCATCCTTCTCAAACTCCTTGCCAATATTCCTCCCCGTCTCTGAGTCCTGAAACACACAATAGGTGGGAAAGAAAGTGACACTATAATTAAGAGACTTTGTAATATGATTGATAGACAAAAGATTAAAGGAAAAATTGGGAACGTGAAAAATAGAAAATAATTGTAAAGGACCAACAACAATTTCACCTTTACCAACAATAGAGGAGGAAGATCCATCAGCTATACAAACCTTATCCTTCCCTGAACATACTTGATAAGACAAAAACGGATGACATACCAGTCATATGATGTGATGATCTAGAATCAATTACCCAGGAGCTAGATGGAGTAGAGATGGATGCATTAAGTGTGGATGTAAATGTACTTGAATGCTTAACCAAGGAGATGAAAGCTGCAAGAGGATCTAGTTGGGTTATAAATCGGCAAAATACCTTAACTTCTTCATGAGAAAACAACACATCAAATGCAATGGATGCGAATTAGCTGTTGGCAAACTAGCTACGAAAAATGTCTGTAGAAACAGTACTTGTCTAAGCCTGGGAATTTAGATGACGACTTGGAGATCCCAACATGTACTCTTGGTGTGAGGACTACGTCCACAGTGTTAACATATCAATATGTTTTTTTCACCCTACATACCACCAAAACAGCACTTTGTTTTCTGGGAGATCTGACTCTTTTCAGACATTTTGTATACTTAACAACTTGACTTCCAACAAATACAATCAATACACAGGCCACACACTTCTGATCTTCTTTGTTGATTTGATTACACCGAGATCAACTTCCGAACACCATATGACACTCTAGTGTCACGGTTTTACATAAACCAAAGACACAACCAACCACGAAATCCCCAGTTTATACATATGTTTTTGCCTTAAACAACACAACTACTGCAATCAGAGAACCAATATGTGATGGTACATGAGGGGACATAAAGGGACACGAGTTGCAGAGGGTCCCTTATAGCAAGATGTGATCCTCATGATCAATTTCTCAAACGTAAGCAAAGTCGATGCACCAAAACATGGATCGTGGAGCTTCTAGTCATGTTACAAGTTATAGGCTTGGCAGTAACAACGATCAACAAAAATGAGAGTTCTCTCTCAAATCTCAACCAAACTTTGATCCGTCACTTCCTATTTTCTTTTAAGCCAAAATGGAATATCCATTCAAGACAAACTCACTGAGAACCTACTCATGAGATTAGATTAAGCAAAACTTCAAAAAATGACCTATTTTCTATCCAACAAAGATCTCTTCGGAAAAACATCTATATGTGATCAATTTTTTTTTTTAAAGCGATCACAAATCACTATAAATCACCATGAATCCAATCATTTCGACCTCTGACTCATTGTCAGGCTTGTTGATGTCAGCCGTATGGATGCTAACGTCAGCCCTGGTATTTGGATTCTATCGTGAAATCTGTACTCCCGATTCCAAACCTGATGCTCTGATACCAAGTTGGAGAAGTTGATCCACATGTAATTGAAGAAAAGTGAAGAAAGAAAGAGAGAGAGGAGAGAGATTAGGAAAATCGTAGTGTAGTTTTCTCTACACCATTCAAAGTATTATTTATATGTTTTATTTTGATTGTATACCGTTTATAGTATCTATACGGTATGCATACAATAGTACCGGGACTCTTATACTCTTACACTTCTATACCTTTGGTTGTGTTCCCAAAATCTTTTGGCATCTGGAAGTATGTTTTGAAAATTTTCTTTGAAATTAGTTCGAAAATCCATATTTGGGGATTTTTATTGATGCTTGTATTTTTTTTGCATAGTAAGACAGTAGGTTTTGATTCACTGTTATTGTAGAAAGCTTTTGAATCAATTTCATGAAATTTGGTGGTGTGGTGTTTTGAGTAGTTGGTGCTCATTTTTCTAGGGCGGGTTTACCACCCTCCTTGGAATGTCGAGTTTTTGGTATGTTTTTCATATCCTAAGTGAAGCAACAGTGGTTAATGGGTCTGTTGACCGTTGTTGAAGGTAGTTTGCTAATGTTATTTATTTATTTATTATTTAAAAAAGGATCTTTATATTTAAATTTGGTCGTAGCCTATCTTTGAGCATGTTTTAGGCTGCAGTTTTTTTTTTTTTTCAATAATTATTTTGGGCTGCAGTTTTAAAATTTGATTTAATGTTTTTGAGGGTTGTGCAACCCTAGTATGTCGTGAAAGTGTACTGTGCAGCTCTATATGCAGGCAGTAGACCTCCTATGGCTGTGTGTAATGCTTTATTGAAGGTTTTGGGATTTGAACACAGGAATGGTGAAGTGGACTTACGTGGTCCCTTCATTCGGCAGTAAATTCTTTCGTAGTTGTGTGAAAGCCTTTCTTAAGCTGTTAATGGTAATATTTTGTGTGTTTGGTTCTTAAACTAGAAGTGGTGATACTTAGTTTCAAGTGAAGTGGTGATGTTTTTGAAGACCTAGAGGTTGTGAAACCCTATGAGTTGTTGGAGTATGACTGTGTAGTCCTGTGGCTGAATTCAGTGGGCTAGTTCTAGCCTTAAGACGAATCGTTTGTGGTGATCAGTGAAACTGGAAGTGGTGAAGCTTCATAGTTGTGTATGGTATTGCACTTAGAGTAGAAGATAAGCTTGTCAGAATTTAGCTAATCCTTCAGTATGTCTGAAGTAGTAGGGAGTGACCTTGGTGTGATCTAATGAGATACTCCTTATACACTACTAGAGAGACCAGGCATTAGTTGAGAGGAGATGGAATCTCTATGAAGACTCATGGTCATGGCACAATCAGAACTCTAGAACTACTGCATTTATCTTATCTTATGCTTGCTCTAGCCTCTTCCCCCAATGCCTTGGTTTCCACTCAGTCATTCCTGGATCATTGATTCAAGTGTTTCAAATCACATGAATGGTATGTCTTTTTTTTTTTTTTTTCCCTCGTATCATATGGTATGGGAAAGACAATAAGAGCAACTCATGGATCTTTTTCTTCAATTGTCGGTAGAAGTTCCATTTCTGTTATACCCACTATGTCTCTTTCTTTTGTACTCTATGTTTCAAACTTTGCTTTGAATTTGTTATCTGTTAGTCATCTCACCAGGACTTTAAATTGTAGTGTTACATTTTTTTTCATCTTACTGTGTTTTCCAGGGCTTGGAGTAGAAGAGGGTAATTGGTAGAGTCCATGAGAATTAGGGGTGTCAATTAGCTGAGCTGAGTTGATCTTTGCCCAGCTCAGCTCAAGTTCATCACACAAGGACCAAGATCAGGCCTGGCCTAGGCTTGGGTCGGCTCAACAAACTCAAGGTTACTGTTTCAGGCCCGAATCTTAAAGCCCAATAGCTCATTAGCGAAACTTACTCATACAGGCTAGAGATATAACTAGTTGTAACTTGTAACAGGCCCAACAGCCCATATTATGAGAAGCTATATCTATGTAAATCATGTATTAATATATTTAATGGTTAAATATATAATATAATAATCTATATTTCTATGCATTATATACATATATATAACTCTTAATGAGCCGAGCCTTTAACGAGCTGAGCCTACTGTAGCTTGGCTTGGGCTCACTTAGCTAAATGAGCTTCATTGAAGCTCAGGCTTAGCTCATGATGAGCTGAGCCAAGTCCAGCTAGGTCAGCTTATTGATAGCCCTAATGAGGATCATGGAATTGATATCTTTGACAATCTTTCACATATTGCTACATTAGTTCAGTAGTTACTGTCATATGATCATGATCCCATTGCTACTTAGAGAGCTTAGTTGTATCAGTGGCATTTTAGAGTTGGTCACCCATCTTTTTCTCTATTGAAAAGAGTTTTCCTCACTTTGTTCACCGTCTCTTTTTGATCTTCATTGTGAGACGTGAGAGTATATGAAACATTGTCGAATCATGTATGCTACTAGTTCTAGGAGTGCCATTTTGTTTTTGTTAGTCCATTGTGATGTGTGGGACCAACCCCTATGCTTTCTTTATTTGCCTTCCAATACTTTGTAACTTTCATTGATAACTCTTTGCTGGCTGCATAGGTTTATTTGTTAAAATCCAAGAGTTTTTTTCTATAAGATGGTTGAAAACCAATTTAATACAAAGAAAAAGATTTTGTTTTCATAATTGTGGCAAATACTTGTTAGGTGGGTTTTCATCCTATCTTTTTCAATATGGTATCCTTCATCAAACATGTCCAAGAACTCTCGCACAAAATGGTGTAACAACACGTAAAATTGCCGTCTACTAAAAATTACTCTTGCCTTACTCACCAGGAATGTTCCCTAAGTATCTTGGTCAGATGTTCTATAAACTGCATCCTACCTCATGAACTGTATGCCTTTTTTGTGATTGGATTTAAATTACCCCTCAAAATTCTCTCCACTGTCTTCATACCGTCTCTCCATTCCTCCTAAAGTCTTTAGCAATGTCTGTTTTGGTCACATTCCCAAGTTCGATAGGTCTAAAGTAGATTCTAAGTCCATGTATTTTCTTAGGTATGGTTCAAGTCAAAAAGGGTGTAAGTGTTATCAACCTTTGACTCAAGCGGATGTGGCCTTTTTTGAGTCCATTCCCTTTCTCTCTTCTAAGAAGACATCTCTTCATGGGAAGCATGTTGGTGAAGAGAAGTCTCATTTACCTTTACGAATTTTTATTTCTGCTCCCTCATAGTCCCATGGTTTCAAATGCTTGGAAATGTCTTATATGTCGCTCGACATATGTTAACATTACCTATACCGACACAATATTAACTAAACTATAAAACTTAATTTTTTTTCGGTCAACATGATGTACAATGTCGACATGTGAAGCCAATATTTGGACTCTATTATTACATAATGTCAACATGCTTAAAAAACATATTAAACCAATAAATTCCAAGGGAAATAAAATGAGGAAGGAGAGGAAGAAGGAGAAGAGAAGAAAGAAGAAGAAGAGAATCTACTTGTTTCCTTATGTTTTCTAATTAGATTATAATATGTTTTTCGACAATTATGTAAAAAATCCTAATTGATTAAGAATATTATAACCTGATTTACCTGGTGCATGGGAGAGGCAGGGAGTCCTCATGCCCTGAGGACATAGGTGTTCTAAGAGGCATGGATACCTTGGTTAAATAGCTATCATTCCTAATGAATAAATTTGTTCCCTTATGTTTATGCGGTTAGATTAGAATATGTTTCGTATGTTTCTACAATTATTACAATATTTGTTTCCAACATTTCTAACATGTCTTATTTTTGGCCTAATTGACATTTTCACCAACACCGACATTTTGAACATTGCATATTCCTTTGATGATGAAGAAGGTGGTGAGAGGGAAGTCAGTGAAAAAAGTAAGGGGGAGGCTGAGATGAGGAAGGAATGTTGAGTGTATTCAAGATTGAGGAAAGAAACTTTAGAAGGCCCTCATGTGCCTATCTTTGAAGCCTCTTCCACTCGTTCTTCTGAAATGGGTGATGATCCCCTTCATGATTCTTACCTTCTTATTGCAATTAGGAAGGGATTTGCACTTGTACTCAGCATTCTATTGCTAATTATGTTTTGTATGATGCTCTCACCTACAT
Source organism: Platanus orientalis (assembly GCA_025762735.1). NCBI lineage: Eukaryota > Viridiplantae > Streptophyta > Magnoliopsida > Proteales > Platanaceae > Platanus > Platanus orientalis. Next base: position 7,143 of record JAOXJP010014204.1, on the reverse strand, counting down.
ATAGAGCCTTTGCTACTTCCCTCTATATCTATCCCCTATAATGTATCAGAAGCTCTCTCTCAACCAAAATGGAAGAGGGTAATGGAGGAATAGATGAGGGCTCTTGAAAAGCATTGTATTTGGGATGTTGATTTTCCTAGAAGCAAGTGGATCTTTTTTATAAATCTAAGATTGGATTAAGTAGTTGAAAATATAAAGCTAAACTATTGGCAAAGGGGTATATCTATTATATGGAGTCAAGTTTGAAGAAAATTTGATTCCTGTGGCCAAGATGAACTCTATAAGGGTTCTTATATCTCTTGTGGAAAATCAATGATGGCTCTTGTCTCAGTTAGATGTGAAGAATGCCTTTCTTCATATGGTTTTGAAAGAAGTTTAGAGGAGATCTCCTAGGTTTCTGGTGCTAAGTGTAAGTATGTAGATTGAAGAAAGCATTATATGAATTGAAATAGTCACCTAGAGCATGGTTTGACGCATTTCACTTTGATAAATAATGGGTACAGACATGGTTAGACAAATCACCCCTATTTGTTAAGCATCAGAATGGTAGTTCTATAGTCCTCATAGTCTATGCTGATGATATTGTGATGTAGATAACATCATGCGACTTATGTATGTACCCCCACATAAGAGGGCATGATTTAAATTTGCAGGTTATGTTGGGCCAATTCAAATTTTGTAAGAGGTGGTTAGTTTTGTAATAAGGCCAATTAGTGCCATGGTTAGTTTAGTTTTTTTTTTGGGTTTTTAGTTGTAATCCCGTTTTTCACTTTGGACCCAATTTTTCTATGGCCAAAACTTGACTTTTTGGCTTGATTTTGGTGTCATTAGATAGGCTATTCAATTACCTTTCTAACAAGATTGTACAAATCCAAAGTGATTTGGGAAAGTTATGACCAAATTTCTAAGGGGGTGTCAATAAAAACGGGAATAGTGTTTTTTTACAAAATCTTAAGTTTTAGCAGTTTTATTTTTTTAAGAAAATAAGTTTTTAGAAAGTTTTATGTTTTTAGAAAACTTGGTTAGCAAGTTTAGAAATTTTAGGAAGTTTTGTAGAGAATATTTTAAGAGATTATTTGAGATCTTGTGGGGCCCAATAACTTGGCCAACAAACCAAATATTGTGCCAACTAGGATTCATTTTTTTTCTTTAGAAATTTTTTTATTTTATTTGGCAAGTTTATTTTGTTAGAAGATCTAGAATCTAAGATTTTATTTAATTTTATTCTCCATGTAATGCATATTTAAAGGCCACATTAGATTAATGAAAAACAGATGAAGATGAATATTTGAAAATAAAACATGTGTATTGAAGTGGGTGGTATCTCAGGTTCTCTCTCAGCCCTTCACATGAGGTGAACATTCTACTCTCTCTCTCTCTCTTTTTCCCTCCTCTTCTATCTATCATCAATTACTAATTCTTCAATTAGTATAGAAATCCTTTGGATCCTACATCAGAAACCTACTTTATTTGGTTACCTTAACAGTAGGGGTGGGCACAGGCCAAGTTTGGGTCAGGCCATGGAAGGCCCAGGCCCAAGCCCATTTATTTGCATTATGGGCTTAGGCTGGGCCTAGGCCCAATTTTTTTGAATTTTTAGGCCTGATCCCAGCCCTAAATATTTTATCAGGTTTTGGGCCAACCTGGTTTCTCTCTCTTTTATGTTAAAAAGAAAATATTACTCAGTGAGATTCAAACTCAAGACCTCCCGTTTATTAAATGGGTAAACTAACCAACTGAGCTATGAAAGCTTATTGTATATTGAAGGCTTAATAAATAATATATTGTAACATTATGAGTTTTATCAAGAAAATGTTGAAAATATTGCTTTTCTAAGAGTAGAATGCCGTTTTATAAATAAGTACTCTAACCAACTATGCCACAAAACCTTATTAGTTTTAAAAGACAGTAAAACGTACATTAATATATATAAATATCCAACTGAGCTACGAAAGCTTATTGTATATTGAAGGCTTAATAAATAATATATATTATAACAATATGAGTTTTATCAAGAACGCCTTTCTAAGAGTCTGACACAGCTTTCTAAACAAGTACCCTAACCAACTATGCCACAAAAGCTTATTAGTTTTAAAAGACAGTAAAACGTATATTAATATTAATATTAATATCTATATATATATATATATATATATAGGTTAAGCATATTTTATATAAAAGAATGCATATACAGATCTGCATAAGTTCATTGGAGATAGACCCAACATCATGCATCCCATGGAAAGTTAAAACTTACAAGGTCAACAGCTGCAGGGTTATCGAAGCCCCGATCGACAACATCCTGCAATTGAGGAAACTCTTCAATGGCAAATAATATTGGAGCTGTTACAATACCCTGCAAAATGAGGAAAATTCCAATTAAACATGCAGTTATTATTACAATCATAGTATTCATCATTAATGCATTTGAGTAGTTAAACATTTATAGAAAACTAATTCCAAACTTTTATCACCCATATAATCATTGAACCAAAGTTAGCAATGTTTAAGGCAGTCTTGAAGTTCAGGCCAAAGTAACCACAAAATTGAGAACGTCAGAAAACTAGGCAACACACACACACACATGCTCGCGCGCTTATGCATGCATGTATTACAAACATGCATATGAACAAACACCCATGGAAAATCTTTGGTTTGGGGATACGTAAACAGTTGACATCCCAGACCTTGCCAAGTTCCTCAAGTACAGAGGATATGGACCCATCACCGAAAATGTCCCAGCAAAGAAATTGCATGAGTCAAAAAACATGAACAAAAGATGACAATTGGGCAGTGTCATTGCTTTCACCTGAATAATGAAAAAAAAAAAAATCTCTTAAAACTACAAAACTAATCTGCAGATCAGACGGTTAAAAACCATTTGATCATGCTCATTACTGGCAAAGGCAATCTTTTAGGCGATACCGATCCAGTGTTGGATCCCAATCCTCTATACATTAAGCACATTGTGAGATGTGGCACACCAGACCATTCCATGAGCCCTGCAGCCCCAGATCAAAACTGCTTTTATATATACATGCCAAAACACACACATACATACAGGTATACATATACATACATGTATAAATATACATAAATACATACATACATATATATATATATATATATATATATATATATATATATATATATATAAGGTCTTTCACTGAATTAAAATTTCTATTTAAATTAAGTGCATGGAACTGAATAATAAGCAATCCATTTAACAAAGGCAAGATATAATCGTATTCAAAAGTCGATCAGTTGTTTGAAAGTTGGAAAGTTCCAAGTCAACCAAATGTCATCCTAAGCCCAGCATGAGCTTTTAAATCTCAGTAAGTCCAACAATTATCACAGAATCTTGGATGAGACAATGAGGAAGTGTTAAGGAACTGGGGGCTTCAGAGAGGATTTTTCAGAATTGATTATCCATTAACTCATTCAATTCTGTCTCAGACAAGTTGCTCAGGTTTCTACATTAAGTTATAGCACAGGGAATAGACAGATTACGTGGCGAATGTCAGATAAAGAACCCTTTCCAAGAGAAGCTGAAGTGCCTGTGAAATCAAGGACATCATCAATCAACTGATATGCCAATCCCTGAAAAGTTTACCAAATTTAATCAGTCAGAAATAGAATTTTAAGAATAAAAATGTAAAAACTAGCATATCTGCACATGTGCAAAGGGTGAGGAAGACACTAATTCCACAAAATTGGTGTAATTTAGCATTTCTGTTTTGTAATCGTATAAAGGGAAAAGAGTGTACTTGTAAGTACCAAGTGATAGTGCTTGTGACATTGACATTATAATCAATTTGGACCATCCCTAAATGTTAGTCATCGACACTAGGACACCATTTGCATAGGAACTGTGCCAATCAAAACATGGCCCAATGAGAATACTCTTTGGAGAGAAAAACGATGAAAGATTAATTTTACTATTTTCTTTTCTTTTCATTAGCTTCTCTTTTCCCTTTTGGTGGGTATACTGGACTAGTACAAGGGACCTAAAGAGAGACACCAGTTAGGGGTTAAAATATTTGTCAGTCCAAACGATAAATTGTGATAAGAAGGGGCGGCCAATGGAAATTTGAGAAATTAAGGGAAGGGAATCTTAATTTTAAGCATTGTCTTAAAAAACTGCTAGTGGCAGTGTCATAACGGCCAATATAGCCAATAAATTTTATAAATAAAAATCACAAAGGTAAAAATAATGAGTTATTTCCACTAATTTAGGATGCTACAATGTTTCAATATCATTTTATTATCTTTTCTAAAGTAGTATAAAACCACCATGTCTACTAATGACACATATATAGTCAACCATAAAAACCTAGAAAAGAACGAACTGTTATAACAGCCATTATAACATTAACCATTGAATTGTGAATAACAGTAATGGTCCACAACCGTCACACCCATTACAAGTCTTAATCCATTTTCGTAGATTTGCAAATTGATGGGTGTAATCCATGGGGCTTCGGGAACCAATATTTAATTTTATAACCGAAAACAGAGAAAATAACAAACCAGATTGCGGCCATAGTCATAAGCCATCATTGAGACTTCTGCTGTTTGCCCAGCAAGAAGAGCAATTGCCTTGCAGCTGTTCGAAATCAATGATGCTGTCTTGTAGTACGTCTTTTGCAAATAATATTCCATGCTGCAACCATGAAAAATTATTTTCGTGTTAAAAATGGCAGGAGAAGACATCAATTAGGCAACAGACGCGAAGCATCAACAAGCCCCACTCCTCCCACACTAAATCCACTAACATGCACCATGCCAACAGTAGTTGGGAGGAATCATTAAAATTTCAAGTTGCATGAACCACTGCTTTGTATACCAAGAAACAATGAGCTGCTTAGTTTTCTTGTAGTTGTGGTGAGTGGGTGTGGTAAGAGGACATGGAAGAGTGCAAAATAATCTAGAAACAAGAGTGCTGAGAGAGTGCAAGTATGAAAGTCTAGAGAAAATGATGTGTGTATCCCAAAAAAACAACATAAATTAACTCATTTTCTGTAATGCTCATAAAATTAAATGATCAAGCAACATAATTATAGATGAATGTCAGTGTAAGACTTGTAGGCAGGGTGACTACATGAACTCATTAAGACATTAAGAATCCAATATGCTGACACTGGTATAGATATATTGAAATTGAAAGATTTATTTATTTTATTGGTGGCACAAACTCGGTTTAAATCTAAATAAACTTACGTTGTCAAACCCATTCTCGTACAGACACATGCCAACACTTAAATTTAGAAATCACAGTTGACCACACAACTCTGGTTTTAAAATATTAATATGTACTATTTATATTATTTTCAAGTAAATCTGCATATCCTAAGCACAGTTTTTATATATTGTGCACTTAAATGAACAAATTTGTTTTCTAGAACCATATCTCAAAATATAAGAGATAAACTGCTATGTCAGCATTTGGGGTTGTTGAGAAGTTGAGATCACCCTGTTCGACACGGACACAGGTGTTGGTGACTAAATACATAGGATTGAACTGATTGGGATCGATATCCAAATTTGCTAAAAGCAAGCAAATTCATGAACCAAGTGATGACAAAAAATATAGAAGGAAAACAGCATTTGTTATATCAAACCAAGCCCAAAGAGAAAATTTAACGCATTGATATGCTTTGTGGATGCTAGCTCGAAACAAGTGCATAATTTGAATATAATCTTAGAAACCTATGAGTGTATCTCGGGCCTTAAAGTCAATCTTTACAAGTCTAGCATGACAGGTATTGGGGTGTGTGAAGAGGCGGTTTCTTCTTGTGTTGGATTGCTTGGTTGTCGGATGGAGTCTTGGCCTCTAAGATATTTGGGCATGCCATTGAGAGGAAATCCAAAGTCTTTAGCCTTTTGGGACTGGGTTGTGGAGCAAATTCACAAGAAATTGGCAGGATGGAAGAAGTCTTATATCTCTTTGGGGGGTCAAATCACTATGATAAAGATAGTCATGGCAAATGTGTCAGTTTCTTACATGTCTCTATTCAAAATTCCTAAGAAGGTCAAAGGAATTTCTTATAAGATGGAGGACGATCCAAAAAAGATCACCTTGTCAAGTGAGAGGATGTTTGTCAGGCCAAAGAATGTAACACCCCGTACCATGACACACATATTACTATATACGTGCTACACTTAAAATGCTAACACATGTTACATAAGTTCGGTATACACATAGTATCACTTTAATGCACATATGATGATCTGAATGTTTGATCAACTTTAGAAAGGCACTAACAAAAATGTATAAATAATCTATGAGTGAAAATTATACCTTCAAATAGGTATAAAGGTCTAGAGTCTTACGCAACAAACGGAAAGTGAAACAGATACCAAACGAAAAAGTTAAAGGCAATTTGTTAAGCACGGAAAAAAAATGGGTTAAGGACATAACAATTTCTAAAGTTGTCCCAAACGGATAGCATAACTTCGTAAGTCAATATTTATCGATCCTGTAGGAATCACCCTACAGATAATATATGCTTGGAAAAAACTATGAGTCTACTTTCTAATGCAACAAACGACGAGTGAATTAAAGTTTTCTAGAAGAAGTTATTACAATTTTCCCAAAAAGTGTATACTATTTGATGTCGTCTGAATCAATAGATTTTGGGGTAACTTTAAAAATACACCAATAAAAATTTAGAATGAATTAAAGAGCAAGCTATATATGCTTGGAAAGGTCTTGAAATCTAGTTTCCAATGAAAAAAAAAACGGTGAGTGAATCTGAGTTTTGTAGAGAAAGTTATGACCATTTTTTCATCAGGTGTCTG
>JAOXJP010014193.1:0-17640 GCA_025762735.1 Platanus orientalis | reverse complement strand
CTTTTTGGATGAGAATTTCCATTTCCTTTTCTTGAGTTTTTTGGGACGAAATTTATGAGGAAGATCTGCAAATCTTTTCTTGAAATGCTTCTTCTTTTGAGAAGGGCAGACACAACTCTTCTTATCTTTACATTTGATAGATAGGTCGGTCCTTTCACAGGCTGTATTGAACTTCTTGCCAATTTTCTCAATTGTGCTGAGGAATTTTTTCTGGTTGCACAGCTTTTCTAATGCCAGGAGGGTGTTTTGGTAAATTTTACCAAGAGACACATTTTGGAGGCCAATGCCTTTTGTTTTGAGGAGCTTGTGGGCTTCATTACCAAGTGGTTCTAGAAGATAATTCAAAAAAGATTACTTGAGATTTGGGTCATCCATCCCTCAAAGAAGATAAAACATTTTTGACATGTTGTTATAATGTCGCTCAAGATCTTTTCGCTTGTAAGAATAACACTTCATACTAAGGTATTCTTCTCTGGCAATGGCAGTTTGATGAGTGACTGCGTAAAGGAACTCATTATAGAGGATGAGGACAATCAAGCTTTGTCCTCCTCATTCAATGGGTCCCACCTGGTTAAAATGTGTTGAAACCCTCCTCGTTGAATCCCCTTTTTGATGTCTATCCCGACAAAGACAAAGAGAGGAGAACCAGGGTTCGTCATCAGCTCCAGTTCTACGCAAAGAGGCGACGCTAGAGCCCACCGTTGTGTAGCCATCATCACCGCTTCAGATAACACCATCATCACCGCTTCAAATAACCTCTACTCATGTCTGCCCCACTTTAACCACACAAAGAGGCGACGTTGTTATCGTTGTCTACCCCAGACGTTGTCCCTTGAACAGACAACAAGGGTTTGTCACTAGGCCCCTATTCTCCGCAAAGAGGCAACGCTGGTGTCTGTCGTTGTGTAAATCTTGTTTTTTATTTTTAAATCACTTCTGTCACCGACGATTGTAGTATAGCTCGAAGGCAACACATCATTACCTGATCGCCTCTGTTACTGACGATTTTTAAATCGGCATGATCAGATGATGATTAGGGTTGTTCAAGTGGGTATTAAAAATAATGTATCGTTGAGGTTATGTGTTCAAGCTGTTCCATCCTCTAATAAGACAAGTGGTGTTGTTCTAGGTTTCTTGTAGTGATACACAAGATATTGCAATTTTTATGTTTTCAATGATGACTCATAACACACAAAAAGTTGAAGAAAAGCCAACTTCATTTCCTATTATTTGAACTAATTTTAGAATTCTGATTCAATTCTAAAGATGACAGGGCTTATGCATAAGTAGTTTTAGAATTCCGATGTAGAAGGGAAGGGTGATCAATTCTTATAGGAGGCACCATTCAAAAGTCTACACTTTCTATAACTTCCATCTTATATAGCCACATATGTAAGATCACATTGATTAAGATCACGTTATCCGAAGCAGTGGTGATGGCTACACAGCGGCGAACACCAGCATCGCCTCTTTGTGGAGAATCGGAGCCAGTGACGAACCCTCGTTCGCTTCTCTCGCTTTTAGGGTTTTGTCATTTCTGATTCCCCTCTTTTTGTCTTTGTTAGGATAGAAATAAAAAAAAAAGAGTTTCAACGCATTTTAACCATGTGAGACCCACTGAAGTTAACCAAACTTGATTAAATCTCTCCTTTTACAAGAGCTACTTTTTTGGAGAGGTGACATGCGTTTAAGTGGGATAGACGAGAGCAGACGTTATTTGAAGCAGATACAATCCAACCTTGCATATCATGAGTGTGGATTGTATCCGCTCCTCTTATCTTATGCTCCTCTTTGCCCCTTGTAGGGGGGTGGGCACATCAGCACCAACAAGTGATTTTCACCTTTTTTTGGGGGTAAGGGGCATTTCACTTGTCAGCCCTCCCTCTTACTGGTGCCGAGAGGAGCATAAGATAAGAAGAGCGGATACAATCATCTCTCACATATTACTGTTAGTGCTGATGTGCGCCCTGTCAACTCTCACATATTACTGTCTGTCAACTCTCACATATTACTGTTAGTGCTGATGTGCCCCCTCCTGACAGGGCGCGGAGAGGAGCGGAAATAATCCACCGAGGAGGATGCTATAGTAATTATCAAAAAGTAAAATACAATAATAGCATGCTTAGCCGTCCCTTGTGATGTAATCATTTCATTTGAGTTTCTCAAGCATCACCATGACGCCGGTTGGTAATGAACTTAACCAAATTTATATTGATTTGTTAACTACAATTTAGAAATGAAGTCATTACGAACCATTCACTGAAGCTACAAAGCCTTGGAAAACTCAAATGAAATGATTACATTACATGTGGTGGGGTAATGCAGCCTAAATCACTATTTCTATTCATTAAAATTTCTTCTGTCTGGCACCCGTCACATCTCGTGTAGGGTAAGTATTGGCATGGTGTCCTACCGTTTAGACAGGGGATTAGAATCCCAGCCTTGATGGAGGGATATTTTACCAGTAGTTATCTACCTCATCGCATAATGCCTGATAAAGGGTGTTTTGGTAATTAAAAAGTGTATTTACCTTTAACTCGAGTATTTTTAACACACTAGTCTTTGCTACATTTTGTAAAGCGGATTTCCTGCAGCACTTTTACTATGACATGCCAGCGGCAAAAATGAAAAACACCCAGCAGTGGATCACTTTTTGTGGTGGTACACTTTTTCCACTCACATGTCACCCGACACCCTGGTGCTCCGGTTACATTTAGGTGTTCCTGAAATCCGCTTTGTATATTTTGATAGGTACTTGCATAAAAAATTTTCAATTAGATCGGAAATGATTTCAACCACTAAAAATTAGGTGAGAACGAATCTTGTGAGAACCATAAAAACGGCATTAGGGTACGGACACATCAGTGTCGAAAAGTGATAAGTGCCCCCCCAGAAGTGCAAATCACTTTTCGGTACTGATGTGTCAGCCCCTCTGGTGCCGTTTCACGGTTCTCACAAGATTCAATCTCACATAATCCAAGCCTGATTTCAACCCTGTATTATGTCACTAAAAATTAGTTGAGAACGAATCTTGTGAGAACTGTGAAAACCGCATCAAGGTACGGAACATCAGTGCCGAAAAGTGATAAGTGCCCCCCAAAAATTGCATATCATTTTTCGGTACTGATGTGTCAGCCCCTCTTGTGCTGTTTTCACGGTTCTCACAAGATTCTTTTACACATAATCCAAGCCCTGTATATGTGGACTTCCAACCATCTGTATTTCAAAAGGAGTGATGTCCTCTGTCCTCTAAATGGAGAGACGTCTTGGCTTGATAAGGAGTAATTTTATCGATACAGGTGGGATAGAAGAAGGTGTTCTAAGTAAATACACAAATGATGTGTCCTAATTGTATCTATCCAAATGGCCTTGTCTAAGTATCATGTTGTGTGCTGGTTTGAATCTAGCCCGACTTATCCCCATTTGAAATGGAGATGCTTCAAGATCATATAAGTGACCCTTTGGACTGACCAATTGGTTAACACCCTACTTCAATTGTATAAGCCACCGTCATATTCCGACATGTAGATGCCTTGCAATGGCTTCTTCCCGAAACATTTAATTTCAACTCTGCTAAACCGTAATCTAGGACGCACCATTAGTGTACAACCCCCACCTCCATAAATCTTCATTATCCGTTCACCTCCATTCCAACACCATAGTCGTCTCTCTATCTTTCACTCACTCGCACACAACCAAGTAATTATCCCTGCTAAGTATTTGAGAAATGGATTGTATGAGGTATTAACGTGGCAACAAGAACAATAGAATAAGGGAATAGGTATCCTTAATTGTGGAAAAAAATATATATATACAAATGAATTTCGTGCAAATGTGCTAGGGTGCGAACAAATCAGTGCCAAAAAGTGGTAAGTGCACTCTCAAAAAGTGTAAATTACTTTTTGGTGCTGATGCATCAGCCCCTCAGTGTCGTTTGCACCTGTTTGCATTAAATTCATTTGTACATAATCCCCTTTAAGAGGGACAAACAAGATAGGTTTGTTGAGTGTGGCTCGAATTCTACCTTGTGTTCTAGATGTTACTGATGTCTCAAACAAGTACAGGTGATCAAACCCTATGTCTGTTGGGGGGTTGCTCATGGGTCCAGGGGTGAAGCGTCCGGTCGTCCAACCTGACCCGGTTTTATAACTTGATGTGTGACCCGGTTTAGTTCTCTTTTGTGTAACTGCATATATAAGATGTATTGGAGTTTTCTAAAGAGTGATCTCGACTTTGACAAAGAGAAAAATGGGTAGAAGAGTGTATTTGGGGTTTAGGGTTTTGAGAGCTTTTAAAAAAAATAATAATAATCTGCTTTGATTGATAGTGGAATTTCTTGCCGTCTTCGCCCGTAGATGTAGGCAATAAGTCAAACCACGTATATCATTATGTTTCTGTGTGTTTTGTGTTTCTTGTTTATTTTATTTTTCTCTTTAGTTTATGGGTTTGGTTGCAACAAACTAGTATCGGAGCTATTTGGTTGTTTCGATCTTAAATGACAGTAAAGTTTAGTATAGAAAAATTTGATGGAAGAAACGATTTTAGTCTCTGACAAATAAAGATGCAAGTTTTACTGGTTCAACAGGGATTGATGAAAGCACTGAATTGTAGAGATTTTCTACCTGAAACCATAGCGAACGATGATAAGGATGAACTGATGAAAAAAGCATATAGTGCGATTCTGTTAGACCTAAGCAATGAAGTTCTACGATAAATTGTATAAAAGGAGACGGATGTTGGATTGTGGTTCAAGTTAAAAAGTTTATACATGATTAAGTCTCTCACAAACTGTTTGTATTTGAAGAAGCAGTTGTTTACTCTCCAAATGCATGAAGGTATGCCCATTAAAGACCATCTTGATGAATTTAATAAAATTATTTTGGATTTAAAAAATATTTATGTCAAAATAGATGATGAGGACCAAGTTATAATTCTAATGTGTTCTTTACCACATTTTTTAAAGTATTTTGTTGACACCATGGTGTATGGAAGAGATACTCTCTCCATGGAAGATATTAGGGCAACCCTAAACTTTAAGGAGTTGAATAAGAAGATGCCTGAGGGTATTGTTAAGAGCTCAGGTAATGGTTTGACTGTGAGAAAAAGAACACAAGATAAGGGGTTTAATAGCAAAGGTCGGTCTAGATCAAAATCTAAATCTAGAAAATTGAAGTGTTTATGTTGTCACAAGACATGACATTTTAGAAAAAACTGTTTAGAGCATAAAAAGAAAGGAAATGAGAAAACCTCTGATTCAGGGAATGTTGCTGATGTTGTAGACGATAGTGGTGGTGATTCTCTTAATTATTGATGGTAGCTTAGCTGGTGATTGGATTCTTGATTCAAACTATACCTATCACATTTATCCCAACAAAGAATGGTTTACCACTTATTAATCAATAGATGATGGTAAAATTTTGATGAGAAATAATATAGTCTATAACAGAGAATGATTTACCACTTATCAATCAATAGTGGAGTATATGTCACGTGTTCCGTATGCCAGTGTTGTTGGGAGCATTATGTATGCTATGGTGTGCACTAGGTCAGACATTTCACTAGCGGTTAGTGTGATTAATAAATACATGGATAAACCTAGAAAAACACATTGATAGAATTTGAAATAGATTCTTTGGTATTTGAGAGATACATCAAATATTGAGATGGTATATAATCGAGGCAGCGACACTTCTAGTAGTGTTGTTGGATATGTTGATTTTGATTATGTTGAAGATCTGGATAAGAGGAGGTCTCTAACAAGATATGTCTTCACTCTTTGTGATGGTACCATCAGTTGGAATGCAACTTTACAATCCACAGTTGCCTTGTCTACGACTGAGATGGAGTATATGACAACTACAGAGACAGTAAAAGAAGTTATTTGACTGAGAGGTTTGGTTGGTGATCTGAGGTTTCAACAAGAGCATATTACTGTATATTAATAATGTGATAGCCAAAATGTCATACATTTAACTAAAAATCAGATGTACCATAAAAAGATCGAACATATTGATACCAGACTTCACTTTATTCGATATGTGGTTTCCGAATGTATTATCTTAGTGAAGAAAATTGTTTCAATAGATAATCCAACAGATATGATGACCAAACTCCTTCCTGAGGGTGGGAGTTCCTTTATAGAGAAGTATAAACTAGAACATGAAGGTGGGAATTCTTTTATATAATTCATATAATATGAACTTTTGCTATTATTTCCCTCTTATGATTTTAGTTAACTCTGTGTGTTTTCTTAATTAATTTTGCATTATGTTTAACAAATTACCTTCAAATCATGTGAACGGTGGTTAAACCTGATTCTCAAAATTATGCTTGTATCATATTTGATTTTGTGTTGAAAACTTGCCTTGTAGTAATGCAAATTGTAGATTTTTTAAAAATTTTTTAAAATTTCTAAATTCAAAGTTCTTTAGGCACTCTTGCTGTTGCCACATGTAAAAAAAATGGCATGCCAAGTACGGGGAGACTTTTCCGGCCACCAAATCAACTGTGGGTCATCACCTAGAGGAAAGGTCCTCAGGTCTAATCCTTCTGACAATATTCTGTAGTTGTTTGCGATATAATTGCCTTATAATGCAATTGTTTGCATGTAGTAGCCCTAAAAAAATTAAGAAAAAAAAAAACTTTTTGACTAGAATATGTAAGATTCCCATATTATCCATGTGCCACTGAAACAACTCGTATATCAAATTCACTATTTCTAAGCTTATTTCGATTGTTTTATTATCATATTACATAAAAGCCCAGTCACCCTCTATAAGGATTCGTATCCTCTGCGTTCCACCCCCTTTGACATGAGATTGTCTTCAAAATTTTAAAGTTGAGAAGATTTTGGTGGTCAACATGGTATCCATAAAACTCAACAAACTGAACTGCACATTTTCAATTTTGTTAGTTATTTTGCTACATGTCAACTATTGAAATCTTCTTAACAATATATGAACTTTAACATTCTGGAAAGAATACTGGGTGGCCATTTGTCTTTGTAGTTCATTGTGGCGCACTGTAAGGTGGCACAGATGATACAGGTCCCCTGTATAATGGCTCTAAGAAAGTACCAAGGCAATAAATTGATTCAGCCTATTGTGCGGCGTGGCTTGAGTAAAGCAGATTTTCTGTAGGCAAAAACTTGACCATGAAGTATCAGAGCATTGGGTGACATGTGAAAAAAATGAACCACTGCATCTTGTGTGCCTGTGTTAGGTATTTTTTATTTTTTATTTTATCATGTGTCACCCAGTGCTTTGGTGCTTCAGGATCACCTAGTGCCTTGGTGTTGGAACCTCAAGTTTTGACGCTGCAGAAAATCCTGCTTTAGGCTTAGAGGAATTTCACTTGACAAGCTTTAGGTAGTGAGGTTTATAAATCAAAACTGTAAGTTTTCTAAGAGTTTCTTTGGCTGCGTCTATTCATCTAGATTTGAGTGGATTAAAAAAAGAATTTGAGAATCTAAAAATACAAAGGTATAAAAACAATACAAAAATCTCATTTGTGATTTGATTGTCAAAAATAAAATAAAAAAATTTTGGAATCCATATAAGATAACAATCATCACAAAAGAGAGGAGTTTCCACCAAATTTGGTCATAAATCTGACTTTGATAAAAAAAACTAGAAAACTAAAAAAATTAAAAGAGATGGATTTGCATGAAAATCGATATGTTTTTAATCTAAGCCAATTAGCCAATTAAATGAGTGGAATCCAATTTTGCCCAGCCGAAGGATCTATAAATGTGTTAACGTCACCAACCAATGAACCAAATGAGACTGACGTAAGACATTACATAGTCATGGCCTTGGGACTTGAAAGTACGGAACTGGCAGCTTGGTCCACGACCCTCTCCAACAAAATGCCGTGGTTGACCGTCGTTCTTTCTTGGTCCTTCCTATGATATTCACCATTGACCATGTTTTCTTTTGTTTTTGGCAGTAACGTTGACGATGAATTCTATGCATCAATTTCTCTTCTTTTTAAGTTTTGAACAATTAATCAATATAAATGATCAAGATTGAAGATCAATTACTCAAGATTTTAAGTAAAATTAAGTATTATAAAACAATTTTTTTTAGAGAAAAGTTGAGTTGCCCTCCATTTCAGTAATAGAGTTTGATTTATGAGAAAGGATTTGTTACACTCAAATTTGTTTGCCTCCGCTCCGTGTACCAATGGCTGGCATGTAATGGTTTTTGAAATTGGTGTCTCTTTTAAATGGCACAATATCCTCTGCGGCGTCCCATGAGTTAAGACACAAGGAGGTGGGGTTCATTCACTTTTGGGATGTCCCATCACCCCCAAAAGTGAATGTCTCACCCCCATGTGACTTGGCTTACAAGACGTCGCACAAGGCCTAAGGTCGTCACAGAGGATATCAACCCCTTTTAAATAAGAAACCAATGTTCATTTTACACTATAAACCTACCTCTGATTTGATGCGACCTTTTAATGAATGAACAGGGCTGTCCGGCATCAGGGGTGGACACATCAACGCCAAAAAAGTGATTTAGATATTTTGAGGGGTCCTTTTTTACTTTTCGGCAGTGATGTGTTTGCCTCTGATACCGGGTGGACCTTGTTTATTCATTTAGGTGTTGTACCAAATCCGGAGGGCTATAAACCCCGTTTTATGGGTACCTATTTTTATCATTTAAAGACTGTTTTTACAGTTTTAACCCTATGAACCTCAGCTTTTGTGTGTGGAACATGGGGGTAGACAAATTGGGTGTAACAGATCCTTTCCCTTGATTTATATCCGTTTCAAATGGAGAGAAATCCCACCAAATCCAAATAACCTTTAGGTATCTTGTCATGTTGTTTTGAGGTAGGCAGGGATTATTTGGATGGATTATAACTCAACCCATGAGTTTGATCTGATAATCGTAACCCTGTGTTTTATTGGATGTTGACGATAGGCCATGGCTAGGTTTATATATCATGGAAATTGTCTGTCAGCCCTTTGGGTGCTGCATCCCAGCATTTGAAAAGTCAAGAATGATGTTCGATTTGGATTGGTGCAAGTGTGGTTAGACTATCCCCTTTGTATCCTTTCCGTCTCTATCTCAAGGTTATGTTTGTTTTTCTAGAAAATCCAATTTTTCTTATCAAATATCAAATCGGACTAACTAGAAAATGGATGGCTGGGATTTGGTACAAACCCTTTCTGAATGAATAAGATTCAAACGGCACCAAGATGGACACATCAGCGCTGAAAAAGTGATTTACACTTTTTTGGGGGGTGCTTTTCACTTTTTGGCACTGATGTGTCCACCCCAATGTCGTTCAGACCTTATTCATTCAAAAAGAGATAATATCAAATCCTGAGGGACAAATAGTTTCAGTATCATCAATACTTCCATCATAAATGCATGAATGTGATGTCCCAAAAAACTCTAGTTCCTAATGGAATATGTAACAGAGAGACTTTGTTTTCTACTGCTACATAGTGCTTATTGTTGCACAAGGCCTCGTTACACAGTGTTTTGTCTACAAATTTCAACGAATTGGTAGGATTTTACGTGGAATATGGATTGTGATCTTTTATAAATCTTGAGGTATAATGATAGATTGAGAGGCTCGACTAGAATGAGTTAGAGGAGAAATCTTGTGTTATATATGAACGGAAATTTTTAGAGTGACATTTGCGTGCCACTTATAAAATCACTTCATTTCCAAAAAAATTTGACCAGGTTATATATCTCTTTTATTCGGTTTATGATATTTTTCAATTGAAATGGTTGGAAATTTGATTCTTTCTTGGAATTCCACAACTTTCTTAGCGGTCACATTCTAGCCAAACAATGCAGCCAAAAGCCTAAACCTATCTTAAATTTACTACTACCATGTCCTACTTCTCTCCCTTAATCCATTTAAAGCCTACCTCTCCTCCCCAATTCCTAGTTTCCAAAAACTGGTCACATTTTACAATTTTTATTTTCTATATTTAAAAATTCGTTAAAGTTCTAAATAGCAAGACTAGAGATGATTCGAATTCGAACCCTCTATTCCAAATCCTAAGCGATTAGAGTAAAGATTGAAAATTAAGCCAAGCTGGCCCAATGTCCTATCTGTCTGGCCATATTTAAGTGTTTGGACTTTGTTAACTTTGGTTTGAAATAAATTCGGGTCCAGTTATAAGCCCAAGTAATATACAAGATGAGTTTTGATGGGGAAAACTATCTCAAAGACCTTGGTGACTAGTCCAGACTAACCAGTATAACCCCAATCCTAGAAAGACAGACCCAGGAAAGTCCAAAGGGATTGGCCTTGGGCCCCCTGACTAGCCTGACACCGAAACTCTAACCCTAAAACGAAATCCTCCCTCAGTACTCGACACCCAAAAGGCCACTCAAGACCCCAGGGCCCATTGGTTCCCGAGGATATCTCGACGGTAAGATGTGACAACCCCGACCGACTCAGCCTAAGGATAAACATAATCCCAAAAAACTATTATCTAGATAGAATATTCTCTGTAGAAGACCTGTCAATTATGAGAAAATGACATAAATGGCAGAGGAGACATGGCCAAGGACGTGGGCAACAGTGTCATGTAAGAACGTGGGGGAAAACGACGTGCGAGAACGTGAGAAGAAAACAACACATGAGATCCGCCCTGACACAACACTGCTGAAGCCTTCATCTCCTAGATATGAGACATCCGAAACCCTAATAGAAGAGAACTCCCCTTCCTACAGTCATCCTGGTTGTCTAACTTGATCGTCTGAGAGCTACAAGCCGACACCCTACCAGCGCTAGCTTCCTGACCCTCTTTCGCTTCGTGTGTGTAAAGTCCACCCCGCTGAGGACCTGGGATGACTGAGGGACCATTTGACTGGTGTAAAGGTAATCTACTCAGCTGATATGCCATCAATTGGCACTATCTGTGGGAGCGCTTTGCTTCCGGTAGAACTTAAGGTCCGCATGGTTGAAACCAAGTCGATAGTGGCTCAAAACGACCAAGTTAATGGAGTTGACGGACTAGAAACTTTTGTCTCCTACAGAGCACGCCCTGGAACCCCAAGGGTAGACATGCTTGAGCAAAAAATCTAAGGGCTGACTACAAATGTGCAACTATTGATGGAAATGGGAGATCATACTAGAACTGAGAGGCCGGAGGACAGCACCAGGCGATGGTGATACAGGGCGGCCAGGGTCTCACGTCCCTTCAGCTTAAAGCCATGACCACGAGCATGAAGACGAAGCTCTGAGCATCTCGGCCTCCCGGTTTCGAGAAGCAAGTCGCCATGAAGAGAGGGTTTCCATCCTAGGCTTCTGGGAGGAAAAAATGGAGGACGTGAGAAGGGAGATGGAGACGATGAGGGAAGCCCTGAAAGGAAAGGCCCTAGCTACCTTCGATGAGCTGATCTAGAGAACGGACCACCCCTTCACCTTAGAGGTAATGGCTCAAACCCTCCCTAACAAGTTTAAGCTGCTGCAAATGGAGATGTTCAATGGTAGTAAGGACCCATTAGACCACTTGGAGGTTTACAAAACACACATGAACGTCCGGGAAACCCCTAATGAAATAATGTGCCGAGCCTTTCCAACTACAATCAAGGGGTCTTCCAGGGTGTGGTTCAGCCGATTGAAGCCCAGCAGCATCTCAAACTTCACAGAATTAAGCCAATAGTTTATTGGTTATTTTATCGGCAACCAGTGACACCGGAAGTTGGCCACCTATATTTTGAATATCAAGAAGATCAAGGGGGAATCCCTACGGGACTACATGTCCAGGTTCAATAGAGAATTGTTGCAAGTAGACAACGCCGAGGAAAAAATTATCGTGGTCGCTCTAATAGAGGGGTTGCTACCCTCCAAGCTCTTGTTTTCTCTATCCAAGAACCCCTTGTCCCTCATAGCCGATCTCATGGTAAAGGCACAACAACACATAAATGCTGAGGATACCTTCAGCACCCAACGAGAACGAGGCGTTGGACCTAATTCATTGCCCGACAAAAGAAAAAGGGAACAACAGCTGACACTGCAAGAAGGTAGAGGCGACCGGGCTAGGGAAGGCAACGACAATCGCGGGACAAGGCCACGGGTCAACCTCCCTCCAAGTAAGTTTGACAACTATACCCCTCTTAATGCACTTGTGGAACAAGTATTCTCCACATTAGGGATGACCCGAGCATCAAATGGCAGAGAGGATCCGCACCCCCCGGAGAAGAGAAGCCGCGACAATTACTGACGCTTCCACTGGGACCATGACCATGACACCAATGACTATTTTGACTTAAAGGAGCATATAGAAGCCTTTATTCAACGAGGGTGACTATAGAGGTTTATCGCAGAATGACAACAGGTCAGACACAAGAACACCCACCAGACCCTCCTCCTCAATAAGAAAGAAGGCCCAAAGGGCCAATCGGGGAGATAAGGGTGATAGCCAGAGGGTTCGTAGGGGGAGGAGAATCCAGTTCAGCAAGGAGATCGCACGTGAGGCAAATTCGAGCAGAAAAAGACCAGTCACTGATGATGACAGAGAGAGCGGCAAAGCATCACAAGTCGGAACATTCTCCCATCACCTTCTCCATAGAAGATGCTTAGGGGGTGAGTCAACCACATGATGACCCCCTAGTGGTGATATTAGTAATTTCTAACTATCTCACACATCGTATTCTAATCAACAACGGAAGCTCAGCGGACATCTTATACCTCACTGCCTTCAATCAGATGGGTGTTGGGCCAGATAAACTCAGGCCTATCCAAATGCCGTTGGTAAGGTTCACCGGCTACCGGTTGCTCCCATTGGAAATGGTCAGCTTGTCGGTCACAGCCGGTATTGGAGACCGATAGACAGCCCAGGTGATAGATTTCTTGGTTGTCGATTGTCCCTCGACCTATAATGCAATACTTGGAAGGCCAACAATGAACCAACTTGGGGCAGTCACCTCGACATAGCATCTGCTGATGTGCTTCCCAATTAAAGGGGGAGTGGGAGAAGTTAGGGGAGACCAAGTGACAACCAGGGAATGTTATATGGCCTCACTAAAAGGGGAGCCGGCCCCGAAAGAAAGTATAGCCATCGATAGCCTGGAGGTTTAAGATGAGAGGACCCGGGTAATAGCTAAGCCAGGATGAGAGCTGTAGGACATTGTACTCAATCTCAACACGCCTAACGGCATCACCCGGGTAGGCTCAAACCTACCAAGAGAATTCAAAGTTCGGCTACTAGACTTTCTTATCAAGAATTAGGACGTGTTCACTTGAACGCATGAAGACATATCGGGAATAAACCCCCGGGTGTCTGTACACATGCTGAATGTGGACCCAGTAGCGAGGCCCGTCAAGCAAAAGAAGAGAAATTTTACCCCAGAGTGCAACCAGGCAATCGCACAAGAAGTAGAAAAATTGTTGACGGCTGGCTTTGTGAGGGAGGTCTACTACTCTGCCTAGTTGGCGAATGTGGTTATGGTGAGAAAATCGAATGGGAAATGACGTATGTGTGTTGACTTCACCAACCTCAACAAAGCATGTCCGAATGATAGCTTCCCACTCATGAGGATCGACACCCTGGTAGATTCAACAGCTGGCCACCAAACCCTCAGCTTTATAGATGCATTCTTGGGGTATAATCAAATAAAGATGCATGACCCCAACCAGAAGAAAACCGCCTTCATCACCCACCGGGGATTCTATTGTTACCGAGTCATGTCATTCGAGCTGAAGAACGCTGAAGCGACTTACCAAAGGCTTGTCAATGAGTTGTTTAAAGGCTAGATTGGGAGAAACGTGGAGGTATATGAGGACGACATGCTAATGAAGAGCCTGCAAGCCGAACAACACCTCTCAGACTTGAGTGAGACCTTTCAAACCCTGAGGAAGCACAAGATGAAGCTTAACCCCAGCAAATGTGCCTTCGGGATGTTAGCCGAAAAATTCCACAGATTTATGGTGTCCCAGAGGGGAATAGAGGTCAATCTTGAGAAAGTAAAGGTAATCCTCGACATGCAAACTCCTAGGAACACAAAAGAAGTGCAGCGCCTAGCCTGGAGGGTTGCCGCACTAAGCCGATTCATCTCTCGGGCTACAGACAAATGCTGCCCCTTTTCTCGACTGTTAAAAAAAGCTTTCTGTTAGGACGAAGAATGCGATAAGGCCTTCCAGGAGCTTATGGACCACCTCGACCGTCTGCCACTAATCAATCAACCAAAGCAAGGGGAAGTGCTCTACGTATACCTATCGATATCGAAAGCGACGATAAGCTCAGTATTAGTGAGAGAAGAGGCCGGGGTGCAAGCGCCAGTGTACTACACCAGTAGAGCCTTCAAGGGGCAGAAGAGAGGTACCCAAGGGCAAAAAATGGCTTTTGCACTAGTCATCACTGCCCAACGGTTGAGGCCCTACTTTTAGGCCCACGCCATCCGGGTCCTAATAGATTAGCCGCTCAGAACAATACTGCATAAGCTCGAGACCTCCGAAAGATTAGTCAAGTGGTCGATAAAGTTAAGTGAATTTGACATCTAGTATCACCCTCGGGGGCTGTCAAAGGCCAAGTTGTTGCAGACTTCATCATCGAGTACATGTATGCACTAGGCGTAGAGACTGAAATAGATAAAGAGCAACGAGAAGGAGAAGAAGTTGACCAGGTAGGGTGGATTGTACACGTGGATGGTTCCTCCACCAATAGCGTAGTCGGGGGAGGAGTCGTCCTGATTACACCTGATAAAAGCAAGCTTGAGAACGCCATAAGGTTCGGGTTTAAGGCAACTAACAACTAGGCTGAGTACGAGTCGATGATCATAGGACTACGTCTCGCCCATGCCCTTATGGTCAATAGCGACTCCCAGCTTGTGTTCAGACAAGTACGAGGGGAGTATAGAATGAAGGATGGTCGGATGAAACAGTATCTCACCATAGTGGAAAAGGAAAAGTTTTGATTTGGGCATTTCAATATACAATGGGTCCCCCGAGGGGATAATGAAGAGGCCGACAGGTTAGCCAAACTAGAGTCATCCGCCTCTGAGAGCCTAGCCCTCAGGATCATCGTATAACACCTTCTCGGCCAAGTATCAAGGTAAAGGACGATAGGGAGGCCAACACAAACAGCCCCGAACCCGAATGGGCTAGTCAGATCATAAGGTACTTGAAGAACGACCAACTACCAGAAGATAAAGAGGAAGCGAGAAAGGTAAAGATACGGGCTAACTGGTACCTATTTCTCGGCGACACTCTTTACAAGAGAAGTTTCACCCTCCCTTTGCTTAGATGCCTATCTAAAGAAAAGGCCGTCTATGTGCTCCACAAAATACATGAAGGGATATGTGGAAGCCACTCGGGGGGGAGATCAATTTCGCATAAAGCTATCCGAGCTGGGTACTATTGGCCTTCCATGCAAAAAGATGCTGCACTCATTGTTCAAAGATGTGACAAGTGTCAAAGGTTTGCCAGCATTCCCAAAAAAGTTGGTGGAAGAATTGGTCCTGATAGCGGAGCTGTGGCCCTTCACACAGTGGGGGATCGACATAATTGGATAATTCCCTATAGGGAAAGGACAGGCAAGATTCTCAGTGGTGGATATCGATTATTTCACCAAATGGGTAGAGGCTGAACCTTTGGCAAAGATCACCGAGAAGAATATCTGAGACTTCACTTGGAATTCCATCGTCTGTCGATTTGGAATCTCCCAAGTCATCATCAGCGACAACGGTGAACAGTTGAATAATGCTCAATACCCAGAATTATGAGCAAAACTCGGCATCAAGAATCACTTCTCTTCGCCAGCTCACCCTAGGCCAACGACCAAGTGGAAGTCACCAACAGAATGCTTCTGAGCATAATCAAGAAAAGGCTTGATAGCTCAAAAGGCCTCTGGCCCGAGGAACTGCCAAGTGTCCTTTGGGCATACCGCACCATAATAAGGACTCCCACGAGGGAAACACCATTCTCGCTGGCATTTAGGACCAAGGCGGTGATACCAGCGGAGATCGGGATAACTATATATAAAACAACGCATTTCGACTCAGGGAAGAACAAAGAAGGCCTTAGAATCAACCTCGACCTATTAACAAAAAAAAGAGATGAAGTCGCACTATGGGCAGCTGCTTTCAAGCAAAAAATGGCAAAGTATTACAATTCCTGAGTTAAGACAAGAAGATTTACAATCGGGGATCTAGTACTCAAGAAGGTGACCCTAGTAACACAAGACTCGACGGAGGGAAAACTAAAACCAAATTGGGAAGGGCTTTACTTGGTAACGCACTACAATAAATCTGGGACCTACCACCTTGAGACGATACAGGGAGAACCCATACCACGGCCTTGAAATATAAAGCATTTTAGAAAGTACTGTCAATAAAGTTGATGTTATCATTCTAACTATTGTAATAATTTGACTATGCAGGAACGACAAAGGTTTAAGCTATTATGCCTAGGCTACAAGACTAGTCCCGGGTTACAAGACTAACCGTCAGGTCACAAGATTGACCCTTAACCACAAGACTGGCACGTCTTTCCAGCTTAAGCTACGAGACTAGCCACAGGCTACGAGACTAGCCCTGGGTTACAAAACTAACTCTCAGGTCATAAGATTGACTTTGAGCCACAAGACTGGCACGCCCTTCTAGCTCAGGCTACATGACTAACCACAGGCTACAAGACTAGCCCCGGCTTACAGGACTAACCCTTAGGTCACAAGATTGACTGCGAGCCACAAGACTGACACGCCCCTCCAACTCAAGCTACAAGACTAGCCTCGGGTCATAAGACTAACCCTCTGGTCACGAGGATGACCCTGAGTTGTAAAATCGAGCAACCTCCCAACTAAAGAAGCGCAAAGCGAAGGAGAAGCATCATAAGTCCACAAGGAAAACATAAGTCATGCTGAAGTAAAGGGCATTACAACCTGAGTCAACTCTCCTTCACCAAGTAAGTACATCTATACCCCCTTGCGTATGACTAAAAGCTAGACAGGTAACTAAGGATACCCGATAATACTAACAACGAAAGGCTAAAGCCTAAAAGAGTATGACCGAGAATACTAGTTATCAAAGATTGTGAGGGACCCGGTAGGGCCCCATTTTATTACCAAGGTGGTCTCAACACTTAGAAGATTTTTGTTGGTTAAACTATCTATATCTATCGTCAAAGAGCTGACCTCGAGGGATCCCTATACTTAGGAAATTTTGGTTGATTTTAGCTAAATATTCACTCATACTCGTCTTTAAGACATTAGTACCGAGAGGTCCCAACACTTAGAAAAATTTAGCGCTGCTCACCCTGTCAGCACCTAATTTTAGGTTAGGGTCCAGAGGTTTCTTTCAATGGGCAGCATTAACTCTCTAGAATTGACCTTCAGCATTCTAAGAAACCAAGGTGGTTAGACAACCTCCCCTTTTTAGGCCATCCCAATTATTTCCAAATTTGGCACTCTAAACCCTCGACTTTTCCCTAAGATTTTCATTAGACCCACTTCCTTAATCCTTCCTCATTTTTGGTGTGAGCATAATCCACCTAACCAAAACCTTGTGACCAAGTACTCCGTTAACCTAACCTAAAACATGTGTCCAAACACCCCTTAAGCCTAGCCAAAAACCTATACACAAACACTCCCTATTTTAGCTTAAGTCGAAACCTGTATACAAACATCTTAGGTTGACAAGTCACATACTTGGCATGAGTCTAACA
>JAOXJP010014182.1:0-17640 GCA_025762735.1 Platanus orientalis | reverse complement strand
GAGATGAAGAAGGTGATATTCATGGATGAATGATTTCTCCATCTTCTTCATCTTTGTCGGAAATAATCTCTAAAAATCTCATAAGCAACTACTCCTCTCTCTCTTCATTCTTCCTCTTCTTTTACAATGTATTTCATTTAGCCATTTTTGTAGAGGGAACGAGAGACGTGCAGAACCCTAACCCACACCCACACATCTCTGAGCAAATATGGAAGTGGGAGTGAGTGAGTCGCCATTCCATAGTCTCTTATCAGTTTACAAAATCTTTGTTTCTAAAATAGAAATAGGGTGGTTGTAGTGTCAAATTTTAAATATTTCAACAATCCTCCACTTATTTTGAAATTTTGAAAATAGGTATTATAGGCTACTGAGAGAGGTCACTACACATAAGCAAAGGTGGTGTCAACCTTGAACCTTTACATAGTGTAAACATGATGTTGTCTTTTTGAGATACAATGGACTATGCATTGAATTGATCTTATTAATAAACAACTTATCACACACAATCCTCGTAGAAAGGTTTTACTCATTTACACAGGCTAGCATTTTAAAGTCTATGCTATATCCCGATTTTAGTGAGTGCTTTAGAGACAACTTAAATCTAATAGAAACTGATCAGCTTTCCACTCAAAAAGGTGAGATTCTATTAAGAACATTAACTTTCCCCAACCTAATTTGGGTTTATTTAACTCATTAAGAGAACTCGATTTATCAACCTTTACCATCTGCGAGGAAAATATCTATAGGTAATAAGCACATGTTCTATAAGAAACACCTTTCGTAAGAACATCACACAAGTCATCTACAAGAAACACATTTATATGATCACCATAGGAAGGGACAAATTTTTTTAAATGAAATTATGGTTACAAGTGGGTTATATTTGACTTGTTTGCCCATTGAAACTGAAAGACATCCAGGTTGGTTTCTCATTGAACCTTGGACAATCAAGTTGGGTGTATACCAAATACACTTTATAAGCTTAACAGTCCTATTTCCCTCGATGTACTGGAGGTTAACTCCTTATTAAGGCCTTTTGATAGCAGGTTAGCCAAATTATCTTTTGACTTCACATATTGTACTACCACAATGCCATTAGTGATAAGAACCCTCACATGACTATGCTTTAAGTGTACGGTTTTTGTTTTTTATTGTAATTCTCATTATCTACTTTAAATATAACAACTTGACTATCACAGTAAATGGTTACTACCGAAGTAGGCTTATCCTATATTGGTACATCTACCAATACATTCCTTAACCATTCTACTTCTTATCATGCTTATGATATTGTAATGAACTCGGATTCCATAAAAGAATGAGTTAAACATGTTTATATTTTGGATTTTCATGAGATCGTACCTCATACTAGAGTTAAAATCCAAGCATTCACTGATTTGGATTCATCCAAATCTGAGTTCCAAGTAACATCGTTGTGTTCCTCAACAACAAATGGATAGTTTTTATAGCGTAGTCCATAGTTCATGGTTCATTTTAGATACCTTAAAACTGTATACAATGCACTCCAATGCATACTATCTAGGTTACTTGTTTATCTACTCAACATTTTTACTACAATGGCAATGTCTGGCCTAGCGTACTACATGTCATACATTAAATAGGCAGTAACATATGAGTATTTATATTGCAATATACTATTTCTTTTTTTTTTTTATCAACCTTAGGTTGGAATTCACAGGTATGGGTGTTGGACCACATTCGAACATGTCAAATCTTTTGAGAACCTTCTCAATATAGTTGGATTGCGAGATCACAATACCATTATTATCTCTGGTTAACTTGATTCCCAGGATAATTTTAGCAACCCCTAGGACTTTCATGTTGAATATTGATGAGAGAAACCTTTTTGTGTCCTCTGAAATTCCAATCTGGTATGATCCTAAAGGGGGTGAATAGGATATCTAGATTTTTCTTATTCTTTTTAATATTTAGTTGTTTCTCTATCAAGATAGTTCAAATTAATTCCAATTTCCCTACAATGTGATCACTTAATTTTAGTGCAATTAGTGAAATTCTAAGGTGATCAATTATATATGAATTGCAAACCAAATATGCAAGTGTGCTCAATTAATCCAATTTTCAAATTCAACTAAGGCCTAGATGCTTGTGCCCAAATATGATGTAGAAATTAAAGAATAAACACAAAGCATGTAACATAAAGACACAAGTGTTTATAGTGTTTGGCACACCAGCCTACGTTTACTCTCCAATGCCCACTCTAAGGGCATATTGATTTTATTAACAGTTAATCTTAACTATTACAAAGGACATCAATGAAACTTTACCTCTAGTGGCTCCGGTAGAGGTGACTCCGCACTTGGTGACTCTGGCAAATGCACACGAGTTCAGTGTCTCTAGCGAATTCCTAACTTTTCTTTCAGTGGCTCCGACAAAATCTCCCATGTCCGATGGCTCTAACAGATGTATGCAAGTGATGAATATGATATTGTTTGGTTATGGTGCTGAATCTCTTAATAGGCAAATGTGACAAAGTCTTTACACCGATTGAAAAGAGCTTTCTTGATTTCTTTTCCCAAGTTGGGCTCATGATCTCATAAGCTCCTTGATAGATTCAACGGCTTCTTCTCCAAGTCTTAGATGATAAATTTTCTAAGCTTTAGCTCCCCATGACTTGTTTTCTCTCCTCTTTGATGGTTTACCTATCTAGCTCAAGAACACATCATATAAAGATGGTTTTCCTATAAATTTCTCAATGGGATGCATGAGGATGTCTTCAATAAGTGAAGGAGATGTCCATCCACTAAAATCCCCAAAAACCAAGTTTTATAAAGAGGAGGGGAATTGAAGTGGCAACCCCCAACGGTAAAAAATGACCGTTATGGGTTGATTGGGCAACCCCGATCAATCAGGGGATGTCCGATCGATCGGGTTACCCAAGCCCGATGGATCAAGATACCCCTGATCAATTAGGTTTGAATAACAAGCCTAATTTTGATAGTTCATTAGATCTTTTTGTTTTGATCATTTTGAGTACTTATGAGTCTCAAACGGACATTGGAATCAAAAGTTATGGTCGTTTTAAGTTTGTATGTCCATTTTTACTTCTCAGTTCATTTTTCACTTGGAGATTTTGAATAATTGCATCTAGGGTCATATATTGGTCTTTAGGTCTTCCTAGGATAAAACTTTGGTCTTTAGGTAGTTTTGTGAGCACAAACACTAACCAGTTGGTCTCATAAGTCTCATTTACCTTTTTGTACTTAAAATCGATGTGATGGTGATCATTGACAGTCTTCGGTGTCCTCATGATTTGTATATGGCTTAAAGCTCTTATACATCTTCCTTGTCTTGGATATTGTGTCGTCAAACTTGACACTTACAAGTTTTCAATACATTTACATTAAACACTCATAGCCTATACACCACCTAGACATTTGACATGGAATTAACAATACAATATGACTTAACATCCTTGAGATAGTATAAATCATTTTCAAAGATGAGTATATCATCAATGTATAAACTGATTATCACACATAAATCTTCATTGGTCTTTGAATAGATATACATGTCTTCATCATTGGATTCAAATCCATTGTCAATGAGAGTTTGTCAGAATTTGTCATGTCATGGTTTTGGAGCTTGTTTTGATATTTATAAAGACCCTATTAGCTTGCATACTTTCATTTCTTGTCCTAGAACAACATATCCTTCTAGCTAATCCATGTAAATATTTTTCTTTAAATTAACTATTCAAGAAAAAAGTCTTTATATCCATTTAATGTATGATTAGATTCTTGATCGCAGCCATAGCTATCAATAACCTGATAGTTGAGATCCTCATTACTAGTGCTTTGTATTTCTCAATTGTTTCGTCCGGTTTCACTTTCTTTTTAAATATGTACTTACATCCAATTGGTTTGCACCTTTGATGAAGATCCACCAATATCTAAGTGTTGTTGGATAATATAGAGTGCATTTCATCATATATCGCTTCTTTCCAAAAGATCACATCATACGATTTCATGGCTTCTTAGTAGGATAGTGGATCTCCTTCTGCCATTCACACAATGAAGTAAAGACTGAAGTCTTTGTGTCTCCTCTTTCGTGTGTTCTCTCGAGGTGTGGATTGTATATTCATAACAAGTCCATCCCTTTTCCTCAAAATAGGTTCATTCACCCCTACTATTTCTAAGTTCTTCTTGACTGGAAATATGTCAATCAAGAATTTAGCTTTAGTGGACTCAACAATGGTATGTAGAGCAAGAGTTTCTAGACTAAAAAATCTATAAGCTTTGTTTGTCCTTGAATATATAATGAATGCACAGTCAGTTCCTCTTGATTTAACCTTAAAGGTGTGTTCTTGTGGCATTTTTACTTGAGTAAGGCAACCCCAAGTTCTGATGTAGCTTATGTTGAGATTCCTTCATTTCCATATTTAATATAGAGTAACATCCAATTTATTTTGAGGAACTCAATTCAAGATATGAAAAACTTCCATCAAGGCTTCACCCCATATATTTGAGCAAGATTCGAAACTTATCAGCATCGCATTGACCATGTAGGGTGCTAAAATCTCTCAACCTTAGAGGTGTGTTCATGTGGCATTTTTACTTGAGTAAGGCAACCCCAAATTCTGAGGTAGCTTATGTTGAGATTCCTTCATTCCATATTTGATATGGAGTGACATCGAATTTATTTTGAGGAACTTGATTCAAGATATGAAAATCTTCCATCAAGTCTTCACCCCACATATTTGGGCAAGATTCGAAACTTATCAGCATTGCTTGACCATGTAAGGTGCTAAAATATCTCTATGTATTCCATAATCTTCACAGAACTTGATAAATCTAGAGTTCATGTATTCTCATTCTCTATAAGATCTTAGAACCTTGATTTTCAAGTTAAGAAGATTCTCAATTTCAACGAAGAGATCCCGTTAAAATAAATTTTTAAATAGTCATTAATAACCAAGAAAATTGGAATAAAATCAAGCAAATGTTTTTAAATGTAAAATGTTGGTCCAATTTGACAGTCATAAATATCAAACCAATCAAATATTTTAGACCATTATAATAATCCAAATGGGGTGAAGTTTTAGCAAAATAAATGAGATACAATTGTGTTTCATGATGAACCTCTCGACTGCTCTCAATGAGCCCTACATATAAAGATGATATCTTATGAAAAAAAATTAAATAATATTCATCATTTATATTTTAGTTGCGTCTTAGAAACTTATCTTCTCTTCCTATTGGTATAATTTTTTACCTCAAATATAAATCAATAAGGGAAGAGGCCAGCCGCATGCACTAGGGAGAGAGCCAACAACACTGTACTTGAACAAATTTGGATTGATCTGATTGGTCGAACTTCTGTTGAAAATGACTTACTTGTGCAGGTTGAGCTGAGTGGATCAGACCAAACATGCTCAAAAATTTTGTTTGGAAATCTAATAAAATCATTGAGTCAACTACTTTAACTGGCCGGAGTCATCTTTCACTTGCTATGGTTAAGAGCTAATGGGCTCTTAGATAAAACAACAACCGAGTGAACTGAGATAAGGAGGTGCTATTATTGCAATTTTTGAAGATAATTGAGGTCTCCCAGTCGTTGGTGCAAAGGAACATGTCAAGCTACCTCTAGGATGCAACTAAGCCCGGATTCAAGTCCTTGTCTCTCAAAAGGCTTGCAGTATATGATACTCCCTTGTAAACTTATTGCCCTTTATGGTTGGGTGTACAAAATTTATACAAAAACTTGTTCACATTTTGGAAAAATCTTCCTTTCTCAAGGTGATTATCATAAATGAAAATGAATCAAGAAGACAAGGGTAACACCTTCAACTCAAGTGGAGGTTCTCCAACAAGAACACACTAAGATTGAGGTCGTTTTGGACCTAAGAATGCAAGAAAACTCCCCAAGTAAGCAGCTGATCAAAGGGCTCTGATGGGTTTTGATTTCTACCGCACACACCTAACAAAGAAAGAAAAATGTGGGAGAGAGGTCTTCTTTTAATGGTTGCGTTCTCCTTTTATCTGTATCTTTTTCTCTTCTCTGTTCTTAAGTTTTGTTTTGTGTGTGTGTGTGTGTGTGTGTTTTGTCTCTTTGCTTTTGCCTTAGCATTCATGAATGGATTGAAACCCATTCTTTACCATTTTGTAGTGATGATAGGCTCCAATCCTATCTCACCTACCACCCATATGTGTCCAATATTTGGTGGACAACAATCAAGCTCCATATTTGGGGATAGGCCAGCTTACCCAAGATCATTTGGTGGGCTCATATTCCATTCTAGTATACCAAGCCTTACCCTAGCCTTATTCGTCACTTTTTGGATACCAGACTCATTTGCAAATAAATCCCATTCATCAATCCAACCTTATTTACAAATATAGGTAGAGTGTAAAGTGTGTCTCAAGAACCCATGCACTCAAGCACGCACCCATCCATGTGTTTGCACCACCACAACACAAGAGAGAGCCATTACAAATACACAAGTAGGGGGTAAGGGATGTCTTATGTGTTGCTTAAACTTCTTGTCCCCAACCAATGTGGGACTATTCCCAAAATAAAAAATAATAATAATGATAAAAGAAATTTTGAAAACACAAAATGTTTGAAATGGAAAAAAAGAAGATCTGTTAAAGGCCCTTCATGTCATTCTCACTTTAAGCTAACTTTAAGTTGTCCTACCAAATCCATAAGAAAACCAGCCTTTCATAACAGCAGACAAGGCCTAAAAGTAAAATCGCAGAGAGAGTGGGGTATAGGATAAGCCTTAACTGAGCTTTGATTTGGTACGAACAACCCCCTGAACGAATAGGTGCGGATGGCATTAGGGGCTGCCACATCAGCGCTGAAAAAGTGACTTACACTTTTTGGGTGGCGCTTATCCTTTTTTAGCACTGATGTGTCAGCCCCTTACTCCATTCACACATATTCATACATGGATTGTTCGCACCTAATTCTTTGGGACCTTAACCCTGTTAACCATTAGATCGATGCTAGCACTTAAAGGGCATAAGGATTCCTACATTATGAAAGGAAAATCTTAAATTCCAAGGTGATGTACCAAGAGCCCCATTCAAACTATTCAAGCTTAAATGGCCATAAACGAAACTAAGCAAAAGGGTCATCCCTAGAGCTCCTTCATGATCCTGTGGAAAATAACACCCGTAGAGAGAAAATAATTCCCAACATGATCCTGCAGAAAAGAGGACTTATTTTCAGCACTGACCCTAGGAGCAGAATCTTTAATGGGAAAATATGACCACAGAGGTAACCATTTAAATGGATGGTAGCACACCCGGCAGATTTTCAGCCAGACAAGTCGACTTCACTTAACTGTCCGATTCAACTTCAGAACTAACAAGTCGGTGAGTGAATTTATGAACGGTGGGGTCGCATTCCGTGAATGTAACGCATCTGCTGCTAAGAATATTAAATCGAACAATTGACGATGATGCAAAGTGGAATTATACGGACACAGGGTTAAGAATATTCAAATAATAGACTCGTTCCTCTTCTGAGAAATGGTCACAAATTTGACTGACTTAATAAATGATGAACCTTCCTCCTCCTCATGTATTTTAAATAGCAGTGATTTCTCACCATTGGCCTCGAACATATATGTGAGTTTGGGTCTGATTTCAGGGCACCTGAATCAACTATGGGGAGGTTCTCCATACTTTTGCGCCTCTTCTTCTTCATCTTTCTCCTCTCCAATTGCAGTTGCAGCCAAAGGTACGTAATACTTTTTATAGGTGCTCGCATCCACCACAGGGTGGTGCCTCATCATGAATGAATTGGCTTCGCTTCTCGCTAATTATTTCATGCATATGATTTAATGACAACAATCTCTTTTAAAAGATTATTGTAGTTATTTAAAACCATGATTAGGTAAATGAAGCTAATGTTGTTCTTAAGACTATCTTTTAAAGACAAATGTTTTTAATAACTGTTAAAATTACAGTAGCATTTTGCATGAGAGGTATCAGCATAGGATGCCTTGCTTCTTCTTTTATTTATTTATTTATTTTAGGGTTTAGGGTCAAAATTGTTTTAGAATTCCCTAGAAATAAATACGGCTTTCAGCTTTTAACAAGTCGACCTTTGCACAGTTCAACCCCACGCGGATGAACCTACAACAGGGCTTAGCTTTGCAAGAGGCTCGTGATGATCCTATGTTATGTTGAGGAGCTTAGGTTCATTTCATCAAAATTTTGTTAGTTGAAAGCCAGAGCAGGTTCTCCATGTCTCGCCTACTAATTCTAGCTGTTATTGTTGACCTATTATATAAAAATTGCATGTGTACGAAGCCCAAAGCATATAATCACTAAAAGATTATATTTATATTCTCATTATACAAATATAACAAGTATATAAATTTCTTTATTATTTATTGATTTTGTACAATTTGGGCTGAAATCTAGCATGATTAATGTAATAAAAACGCAAGAAAAAAATCCAAATAGACAAACATAGTAGACTTATTTGATCCAACTATATGGCCTTCCATATATAGCGCGGTTCAGTTTGTTATTCACTAAACAATAAAGCATGATTAGAGAAAGTCCATGTGTTGAATATGATTGAAATCATTGGTTGGGTCTTTTTATAAATATCGCCATTTATCCAAAAAAGAATTATGGTATTGAACTCTTTGAGGCGTACGCCACAGGGGTCAAAACATCCCTTCGAAATGAGTACATATGGTCAGTTTTTAAAACCCAAAACTTGATTCAACTCATGAATCTATTCACAGTAAATAAACTAAAAATTAAAGATAAAATAATATTAATATTCATCAAATCTTAATATGAAGAAAATTTTAAATAAGAAGTTGTAAAAAATTGAATTGATGATTATTACTGTCAACTTGATCGGATCATACCAAAATTTACCAGATCAGATTAGTTGAGACTTGAGAACAAATTGTTATGGATTGGAGCATCACAAGTGTTGTTCCTATATAGTTTTATACTCTATATGGAACAACACTATAACACTTATCAATCCTATTATTCACTAAATTATTAAAGAAAGACAACAAAACGTTGGCAATTTATGAATCTTGCTATATGATATTTTAAAACAATATAGAGGTTATAGCTGATTGTACTGTAAGATGAAACACCAATCAGCAAGCATAATCGTCTGAATCAATTACAAATAAAAGAGAATAAAGTTAGATAAACTTATTGGTTCTTCTCCCATTAAGGCGCATCCACAATGCTGTCCTTAAACGGTAATCGCCGCCATCAGTCCATTGGTGCAGCAGGGTCTTCTCCGGTGACCATTTCAGTATACTACGACTCACGTTCTCTCAAGTTTGCAAAAACAATGAAAGAACACAATCCCCAGTGGTAGTAGGTTCCTCCTTAAAATAAATCAAAGAAACTTTAAATCTTTGAAGCCAATAAGAAGATCCCTAGTATGAGAAAGAAATCATTGTTCACTTTCTATCTTCCTCTTCTAGGTGTGATCATTCTTGTTTCTCCATCTTTCACCATGACATCAGGGCTTTTTATGAGGAGGGACCTAACATCTCTTTTGCTAACTGTTAGATCCTCCGTTAAACCATTTAGTGGCCTTTCTTATCAAGTATATGACACAAAACGTAGGAAGAAAAATAATAAAGAAAAGACCCAACGTCTCTATTCATAAAGAGATGTAGTTTTTCTTGTTGAATTTGGTAAGATTTCAGACAAATAAATTGGTAAGAAAATCATGAAATAAATCAAAATATATAATAAAATTATAGATAAAAAAGGTGATTCATATTTCAAGTCTCAGAAAGGGTTGCCTTGATATTAAATCCACAGGATTAACCTGTGGATTCGTCAGTAGACGATCCACTCCCAAAGAAATATACAATAAGTCTATTCCAAATTCAGTTGAGTAGAATCATGCTTGTATTTATCTTGAATTACTTTTCACATATTATTATTGCTTATGTCCATCGTGCAGATTCTTTGATGATCGCAAGAGGATTTTATCCTCGAGTGGTCGTCCTTCACAACCACCACCACCATCTCCATCGAGGCCACCTTCATCACCAGTAAAAACTTAATACTTCTAATGAAATGTCTTGGCGAAATACATGGGCATCGTCAT
This sequence comes from Platanus orientalis, assembly GCA_025762735.1. NCBI lineage: Eukaryota > Viridiplantae > Streptophyta > Magnoliopsida > Proteales > Platanaceae > Platanus > Platanus orientalis. The sequence goes on along the minus strand of JAOXJP010014182.1, from coordinate 7,539 downwards.
AATACAAGACTTTTACAATATTAAGTCATGAATGTTGTGTTTAATATCTTGTGAAACCATGAGGTATATGTATGATTTCCATATTCCAAATAGTTATTTTTGTGTTATTAATATTTATAGAATGGAACCATATATGAACGTTGTTCTTGAATCCAATCTGACATAAGTTTCCAGACTTATGTTTTTGCCAATCCTAGATTGAAAGATGTGGATCAATGAGTCTGTCGGCCATGTGTGTTGAGTAGGGATTCCACTAACACATTTTCGCTTATTCTTCTTATAATCTTGCTGATTTTATGAAGAATTGTATTTTACTATCTGTCAGGATCCTGGACTTTAAGGCTCTTGAATATGATGTGTTCTGCAATTCCACACCTCAACGTCTTGCATATGCATCTCAGATGTGAAAAATGGGCATTCATGAGGAATGGTTGTGTTCCGTGTTAAGGGGTTGAAGATTCATGCCCCACCTCTCCATTATTCACATTGAGAAGATCTCCTTTTTTAAGTAGATTCTAACAATTCAAAAACTTCAATTATTTTTTGTTATTCGCCTATCCAGGAATTAAAATATTTTTAGCATGGAGGATGTGAGATTGGGAATATGTGGGTGGAACAGTTTAAACTACCAGTGCAGCCCAACATTCATACAACTGGAAACTGTCTGTGGGACAAGTTAGCGAGGGGCCGAGCCTCTACTGTTAAATTCAGATGTCAATGTCTGTCTCTGCTCATTGTAACATTCCATGTTCGTGCCTAAACGATCATATTGAGAATCAAAAACATTACTTGGAAAGAGAAGATTGTATGTAATTAGTTGTATTGGGTAATGGCCAGAGCATCGGAATTGCAATTCAGGCTGTTGGTTTTTTGCAAGTTTTCAGCTAAGGGAGGGCTCAGACGGCTCCTTCACATAAAGGAGGGTTTCCACGTTGGAAACATGGCTACTATCTTCTGAGCCCCACAGAAAATTAAAAACATAAATTAAAATAAAATAAAAACCCTTTCCTATCTCATACGTGAGATGTGAGAGGTATGGTGATTGCTTATTTTGACTTTCTTATGTAGAGCCATGAGAAGAGTAATTTTAACAACTTAAAGTAATAGTTTATGGGTGTAATGGAGTTTCAATTTCTCTTTGGGCATGAGTTTAAACTGAGAAGAAGGGAGGATCCATTTTATTGTAACTTATATTTCTTTAGCTTATAATGAAAAATAGATAGAACACAGATATAGACTAAAGAATTGAACCACGTAAATTTTTTTGTTTTGTGTGTGTTATTTCTTTTCTGTTGTAGTATTATTTATTGCATAGATCATGAGTAACTTAGCTTCATATCCTTAGAATATCAAAATTGTGCCAACAGTAGCCAAGTTGTAAAAATATGCTGTACATATTTTTGAACCGTTCAAATTGTGATTTAGCTTTTGATGGGTGAGAACTAATAAGCACTTGCAATAAAATTCTAATACGAGCATCAGCATTATTGCTCAGCATTATGCTGATTATTAAATCTTCTTAAATAGAACTTGGAAATTTAAGCGCTCCCATAAAACTGACATTTTATTGAAGTAGGTACAAGTACTTCCCTCACTTTCGTTACCTGGTGTTCTATTGCCTTACAAACTCTATAAAGAGGTGGCTAGGAGGGCACTCCTGGGCTTTGTTTTCACATCGGTAAAACCCTATAGGAAAACGGGAAGTTCCAGCCTTTACTTGCTTAATAAACTTCCAACCTAAGAGATCCTGCAAGACCAAAGAAAGAAAATAAATTTTTGTTATGCATGCTAATATCCAGGAAAATTAAAATAATATCAAATAGAATTTTAGCCACTTGTAATGTAATCATTTCATTTGAGTTTTTCAAGGCATTTGAAGCCATGAGGTAATGCTTCGTAACGTACTCACTCAAATCTATACACATTTGTTAACTAAAATTAGAAATGAAGTCATCTTAGGTTTTTCCATAAAATGAAATGACTTACCTTATCATCAAGCACAAATCACCCACCATAAATCGAAATGAGTTCATTAGGAACCATCCCCTTGTGGCTACAAATGCCTTGGGAATCTCAATTGAAATGACTTCATTACAGGTGGCTGCCAAAAAACAGCCTAAATGTATATCTTCCCTTCCTATTGGTAAAGTTTTCAAGTGGAAAGATAAAGTAAGAAGAAGAGACCTCACGTAGAAGGAGATGCCAATGGGGAAGGGAAGAAGCGAGCCACATGCATCAGGAAGAGAGCCAGCAGCACTGTCCTTGATGTTATGGATGCGGGTTGCCGCCTGCTTGATGCAGTTGCATGCAAGGCGCTTGTCATCAGTTGTGGCACGCATCGCCCTCACCCGTTTCACCCCATCACAACACCCTGGCAGAGGATTTGCATCGGTCCCGGTCAAGTACGAGACACACTGGGACAGGTTTGGGTCTACATCGGCATAGGTGAAGGCCTGTGTCGGCTCGATCATCAAGTGAGCCATGGCTAGCACCACCAAGACACAAATGACAACCCCCTTCATCTTCTAATTTCTATGAGATAGCACCAATACTAAGCTACTGATATGGGTTTGTGACTTGGGCTGAATAGACAAGGGCAAGCTTATAGGGGTATATATAGTGTGGTGTGGCAGTGACAATGGCTAAAGCCTTGCGATGGTTGTTGGATTGAAACCAACTCCATAGAGGAAAGATGACAGAAAATCAAGAAATTAGTGTGTTCTTGATGCTAACAAACATATAAAAACAAAACTACTTTGTTGTATAGTTAATGGAGACTTGAAATTTCATTCCAATAACTTGAAAATACCAAGATACAATGTAGTAATTATGGGTTACATCACAAAAACGAATTTGGACTCACGTTAACTCTTTTAGACTTTCTATGTATCAAACCACAAACCTATTAAATGAAAATACATGTATGTAGAACTCCAAGGTGAATGTAAAAGTCCAAAATTAATGTATCCAAGTTCTAAGATGAATGTAGAACTCCTAGATACTTCAAAACTCCAAAACCCAATAAAAGACTTGTAAACCAAAGAAGACTTTTAGTCTTCCAAGGAGGAAGTTAATGAGCCTAGCTTAATTAACATTCCAACAACACCTCTAGACGATGAAGACATAATACTACATATTCTTAATGGCCTCCCTCAATCTTTCAACTCTTTCAAGACAGTTATCCGCACCAGGCCGTAGAGTATCTCAGTAAACGAACTCCAGGATCTCATAATAATTGAAGATCAATGAGTCTTCAAACCCCTGAGCAACCTATATCTACATTAGAAGCAGTGTTCCCTGTTGTTCAAGCACCAACTGATGATCGTGCATCTCGGGATTCCAAATCTAATCGGAATAGAGGATGTAGCAAATCCCGCTCCTATAGGCCACGTTTATACTGCCAAATCTACAACAAACCGAGGCACTCTGCCCTGGATTGCTATCATAGGTTGAATGCAAGCTTCAATCATTTAATGCTCAGTATTCTCAGACAACACAACCATCAGCTCCATTGTATGTTGCTCATATGGCAAACACTGGTCTCATCAAAAGTTTTTTACAGCCACAACCTGTGCATCACGACTTTCAAGCGTTTAATAGTGCTCCAATCCTCAACAAGCCTGATCCGGCCTAGTATTTGGATACTAGGGCAAGTAATCATATAACAGCTGATCTCAACAACTTATCACTCCACTCTCCGTAAAACACACAGACAACCCTTAGCTCTATCAAGCTCGTTCACAATTTCTCCCTTTCAACTTCTTCACCTAGATATATGGGGACCCGCTCGTTTACAATTACTCTAGATTTTCGTGGGTATTTCTTTTAAAAAGTAAATTTGATATGCTTTGCTCCTTTAAAACTCAAGTTGAAAATCTATTGTCTTCCTCCACTAAAGTTATCAGAACAGATGGAGGTGGTGAGTTTATGATCCACCATTTTGCAAAGTTGCTTTCTTCTTCAAGAATTATACATTTGACGACATGTCCATATACACCCACACAGAACGCAAAAACAGGCATATTGTTGAGACCGTAGCTGCTCTGCTACGCTCCTATTCTTTTCTAAATCCACACCTAAGACACCTCATGTGCTTACCACTCCTATTCTTTTCTTTGACCCTAACTCCTTATTTCCATTACTAGCTTTGCCACTCTTCGGTCATCATCTTTTTCCGCTGGTTCTCAGTCGAGTTTTGTTTCATCTCCAAGCTATAACGGCACAACTAAGTTTAAATATTAGCCATCAGATCATACTTTTATATTGCCTGTTAATGCTCGACCGTTAGATCATCTTCCTAACATTTCTTTGTCATCAGTCATCAGTCATCAGTCATCAGCTCATGTGACGCCTTTAGCTGATTTGCCTAGTGTTTCCCAACTGTTGGATTCTCCAATCAATTCGTCACCACTAGATCCGAATCTACTTAATAACTAAAAATCTGCACGTGCCTATTATTTCATCTCAAGATGCTTTATCACCATTGTTGGATCAGAATAATCAATCTACAGCATTAAACTCTATCCATTTCATCGTCTTCTTCACCCGATAACCCGACAGACTCTCCTTCTTTACCCGGTTCCTCTAATTTTGTTCCAGATGACGTTTCTCATATAAAACATTCTGCTAACGCCATGAGTTGTTGTGTTCGCTCTTCAAACTTGAATTCACATCCCTTGGTTACAAGACTAAAAGCTGGCATCAACAAACAGAAAAAGTTAATTTCTCTAATTGCGTAGGCTACCACTGAAATTGAACCAAGTTCCTTTAAAGAGGTTGCTAAGTCTGGCCGTTGGCAGGTTTCTATTAATGAGGAATATAAATCACTTATTCAACAATATACGTGGGTTTTGGTTCTTCCACACTCAAGTAGGAGATTAATCATTTACAAGCGGGTTTATTGACTTAAATCAGTTCTTAGGGATCGAGTTTATTTCAACATCTTCAAGTGTTATTCTCTCTCAACAAGCGTATACGATAGAACTTTTGAAGAAGGCTAGGATGCTTATATGCAAACCTTGTCTCTCTCCTATTTTCACTACAAAATATTCTCCCTCATTATTTGATCCCTATCATTACCGTATCCCTGTGAGAGCACTACAATGCCTCACACTTACACATCTTAATATTACTTTTGCTATAAACTTAGCCAGTCAATACATGCATGAACCTAGAAATTCCCACTTTCACGTTGTCAAGCGCATCCTATGGTATCTGAGAGGCATGGGGTTACACTATCACTCTAGCCCTTTAATCATAAATGCATTCTCAAACATAGACTGGGCAAGTGATGTATCGGTTAGAAAATCAACTTCTGGATTTTATATTTATATGGGAGTTAATCCAATTATGTGTACTACGAAAAAGAAGCAATGTATAGTCTCTCATTCTTCAACGGAGGCTAAGTATCACAGTTTAGCCTCCACTACAGCCAAACTTTGTTGGTTACTTATTCTTCTGAAAGAGATTCATATACCTCTGGTTATTGTACCTATTATTTGGTGCGATAATAAGTTTGTTACTGCTCTTACTTCTAACTCAATTTTTCATGCAAGAACTAAGCACATTAAGATCAATTTTCATTTCACATGCGAAAAGGTGGCTCAAAAGGTTTTGCGGGTCTGTTATGTTCCCATTGAGAATCAGCAAGCCGATGTATAAACAAAGCCTCTCTCTTATCAATAGTTTCATACTTGCGTACCAAGTTTCGAGTAGTTCTCACTCTACACTTAGGGGGGGGTGTACATGAATTTGTCAACAGCAAACTACTGGAGTCATTTAGATACTTGTAACGGCCAGTAGTGCTCTTAACAAAGTGTATGAAAGTAGTTAAATCTGTTATAAAGAATATATAAACCGTCTGTTATGTGATGTAAAAGAAATTTTCTATAAATAAAGAGAATGGTCCTCGGAGCGAGGTATCCTAAGCCTTTCCTTCTTTTGTCATTATGCTTCATTTTGGTTCTTTCTAGTTCTTCTATTTGTTATTCTATATCTATAATGATATGCATGATTCCATAAACAAGTATTTATTTCATATAAATAAAAGACTTAGAAATAAAATGAATAGAATGACTTACTCGACCAACTGAATTGAAAAAGTCAACCGAAATTAATCAAGGCTAGTATTTGATACTATGTTCTTAAGCCACATTTCACCCCTCACAGTGGTCCTTACGAACTTCTCATACATCTGCCTCCTATGATACAATGATTGAATACATACAGAGAAGAAGCACTGCAACCTATGTGCCTAACGAATCAAACTTGTATTGTGCTCTCTCTCTTTTACAAAGACTCTACGATGCTTATACTTAATTTAAATTTTGGACATCGAATGCATGAAATGAAGGAGGGATTGAATATTTATAGACTAATCATGTATTTCGGAAAAGACATAGAGACGCAACTTATGATTGTTCGACCAAACACAAAAGCAAAATGATGCAATTGAGTAGCCATATTTATGTTTGTTCATAACAGACAAGAGGGTAAAATGGGTGATTTAATAGTCACATATATAATTGTTTGGTTCAGAACAGTCACGAGAGCAAAAGGGAATAACGCACGAATAAATAGACACGCCCATAGTTTAAACATTTAGGGAGAATAAAAAAACTATTTTATTTTTCTCATAGATCAACCCAGCCCAGTTCGGTGCGCACGTGTGTTTGGGCTTGGCCCATGTTGACTAGGTCCTCCCCCTTCCACAAAACTATGGTGCCCCTTAGGACCCAAATTTCTAAGACTATTATATATAAACCTTCAAACTTTTCTAAGCTAACCAATGTAAGACTATTCAAGTTTTACACCCTTTAACCAGTGTTCAATGGAGACCATTTCTCATTCGCACATTAACGATTTTGAGCAAAAAAACCATACGGCGTTATTCTCCTCATTGAGGTAAACATTAACCCATGTGGACCCACCTCAAACATCTTGTGGGTCCCACTTTTATTTTGGATCAAAGATGATCAAACAATCATATTTCAAAATATGACCACAATCCAAACCATTTCTAACAATCCCCTTATGTTGTGATTGCTCAAACCCCTTTCACAAAGAAACATGTCATGCAGGGGAGGGACTCATGTCAGGAGAGGGATGTTTGGCTAATATGGCTAATATATATTTTGTGACATGGGATCTTCTATTCTGTACCCCCCCCAAAAAAAAAAACTATGAGATCACCTATTATGACGTGCAATCAACTGTAATAGTTACTTAAAGTTTCAGTTTTTTTCTTTTCCTTATCTATGCTAATGTAATCATGCCCTTTTTTTATGGTAAACATTATCAGTTACCTTGTATGTCTCTTTTTTGTACTCTGGACTCGGGCCATGTTTGGACACAATCGTGGTAATATTCTAAATTGGCTAAATCTAGGGGTGGGCATGAGCCAGGCCGGCCCCGAGCCCGGCCCTCAAATTGGCCCCAAAAAGCCCAGCCCGAGCCTGGCCCAAGGCCCGCACTTTTATATATATAATATATATTTATTATATATAATATACTAATTATTTTAAAATTATCAATAGTATA